>JAVTVY010008361.1:0-49228 GCA_036873755.1 Hanleya hanleyi
GGCCTGTCTCCTGGTAAAATCACTAATTCCAAACTGGATACTTATTGGACATATGGGTATTGATAACTACCTCAATGATGTAGTAATGTTTAAGCACAGGAAAGCTGTCACTGGTCTTCGGACAAGTTGCCATTCTCTTGCCATTGAGACTGCAAGGTATTCTAGAATTGAGATTCCGAGAGAACTTCGATGGTGTAGTGAATGTCCTGGACAGGTAGAAGATGAATGGCATTTTCTAATACAATGTTCGTTATATTCTGTTGAAAGACAATCTTTATATTCAAACCTGAAGAAACTTCTGCCAGTGTGGCCAAAAACTAGGTCAGATCACTTGAAAGTGTTTCTCAACCCAGTAGTAGAAACTTCAAATTTAATTGCGAAGTATATTTACAACTGTTTCGAAAAACGAAAATTGGTAACAGTAACAGTTCCTAGTCATCAGTCATGTTAGTTTTCTATATTCTAGTCATATATAAGTAAAACTAAGTTCATTCCTGATATAAGTAATGGGAAACATAACATTGTCTACTTGTATGAGGTTTGTTTCACTCATATGGTGACAGTCAGTTTGGTGGAAGATTAAACTTAAGACTTGAGTCTGGTAATTCATTGGGTATATGAATAATTAATTTTAATTCACTCTGCTGAAAAAGGCACAGCTACTGTAGAATCAGAAACTTTAGTATGGTACAGATATAAAAATTGAAGTGGGAATTCATATGATTTGAAAATATTATAGATATTAGGAACAGTGATACCAGTCACTGTGCATAATGATTAAGATAGAATTTATTATTAAAAATTTCAGGTAATTGGATATATTTTGACAAAAACCGGAGGATTGGAAACCTTCTGGAAATTGGCAAAGAGATACATGAGGTTTGAGGAACAATAAATATAAAAATCAAATGCATCCCAAGAAATGCATCCCAAATTAAAATCATACACCCCCCCTCTACACACAGAGATGTGACACCCTCCGTCATCTTCCCCCTCCCCCATCGTTCTCTCTGGGTACTCCGGCTTCCTCCACCAGTCAAATTGTCTGTCACCTTATGAGCAAAATATTCTTGGGCCCCCCCTGCCAATCTGCACAGGCCTGCATTTTATATTTTTTCCTAAAGAACCAGGCAGTTGGATAGTGTCAGTGTCAAATGCTTGAAAGTAGTATCGACAAAAATATGACCTCGTCCATTGTGTTGGTAATTATTTGGGCGAATTTTGAGATCGTTTTCTTCTCCAATGCGTGTATTTATGCTGGAGTCAAACGAAATCCCCCCCCCCCCCCAACCTCGGGCAAGGGTCCGGTTTAGTGGTGGATTACCTGGGGATTCACAACATGTTTACGCCCCAGGGAGTGGGGTTTTCACACATTTTCAGTCCTGTTTATCTTGGGATTCAGTTAAGACTTCTTCTACCTAGGGATGGGACATAAATTGTATTTGGTTGAGGTTTAGGTGGGGATTCACTTCAATGTTTTGCCCCAGGGGGTAGGGCATTGAAGCATTTTAACAAATCTCATTTGCTAAGTCCCCACTAAACCCCGAGGTTGGGGGGGGGGGCGGTTCACTTGACTCCTGCATTTGCCTCGCACATGTTATTGCATACAACAACAACAACATGGGCTATTTTGACTGCTGCGACATAAATCAATAGCTGCCAAATGCTTTGCGATATACTGAAATGACGAGTGGTGTACAAGAAATCGTCGTATATCGACGGCATAAATTGGCAGTCATACACTTACCAGAAAAACGGCGAAGTTGCCATCGTTCTATGCCTATAACCTGGGCAGCCTCCATGTTGAATCTCCCGCTGATGGAAGTTGGGAACGCCGATTTCTCGTCGATTTCCGCTCCGGACTTTTTTTTATTTCTCCTTGTCATTCTTTTGATGTTTTAGCGGGATTATTTATTTCAGCGTGGATTTTTATTTTTGCATGCACTATAATCCAGAAGTGGATTTAACAAATTATTGCTGAACACAAATCCCAACATTTCCCATAAGACATACAAAACAAAATGACTGCCACTTTTGGCGGAAGTCGGCTAACGGAAGTCGGCGAAAACTGAGTTGACCGGCTTACTGAACTCATTGGTATGGTATGTGTTATTTCTTACGTACGTATGCATGTTGTGTATAGAGTTCGCTACGCGAACGGCCGGCTTCGCCGGCCGTTCACTGCGCTCACTATAATTTGGAGTACTGTACAATGATGACGGGGAAGCAATCCGACGTATTTCACGTTCATGTCTGTGGTTAAGACGAGTTATCACCCTTGAGATATTTTCCTGTTTGAAGCAGAAAACATTCTGGAAGCATTTTTCCTTTCATCAGATACTGTTCCAGATAAAATGTACATGCAGCAGTGCGTGTTATTTGAGAGCAAATATGACTAATAGCCAAAATAAGAGCTTTCGCATTTTTGTTTGATTTAGTAATTTTATAATTAGATTTGATACATCTCAGTGATGGGGTCCTATGCCATCTAGTCCGCTCACATGCTCCAGTGTTTCATGTGCTGCCATGCGAATCGCATTTAACGGTAATCTTTATTATAGCTTGTCACGCCTTTCATCTCTAATTCCATGGGACCGCTTCTGAATAATATCCATTTTTAAAATAATCTTTCTTCATAATAAATTCATACAGTTCAGTATTCTCAATAAATCCGGTAAATTGGTAAAGTTACAAAAAACTGTGGTATATAACACGATGGTGTGACTGCTTTCATATATCTAAATAATAATACTACATCAGTTTGATATGGTATATGTTGACCACCATTGGGATGTCCAGATTAGTACAATGGAAAAAAACGGTTGAATCGAGTCACTATACACTTGAGTGTGATTGAATTGTGAAATCACTATAACGGTCACAGATTACAAATTAAATAAAATGAGACAAAGATATTTTGGTGATGAGTATGCTACTCGTCAAAGTTATCATTTCAATAAAACATTCAGAACTTAACGACAAATAAAGGTTTGAAAATGGAGGCTCATTTTATGAAAAGATAAGCATATGAATCTCATAGTCAATAAATCTGCACATTCACAATTCCAGATAAATCAGCTTTCCAACAATATTTATATGATCATAGTTCTTGCTACAACAAATACAATCGTCTGGTCAAAATAACGACGCTATCCATTTATGGAAGAACTAGTGCGCTTTAGATGCCCTGTTCACTGCAAAAGCAAAAGCTATTTTGTCGGCTTTAGAAAGTATTGGGTCCACTAAAAGGAAGAAATATGTAAAATTCTCAGATTCACTGTCATGCCTTCAAACGAATGAAAGTGGAAATTCAACTCATTCCACAATCTTGAATATTCTACAATTATATGACTGTAAATTTGATCAACAGATTGATATTGTGTTTTGTTGGGTACCTAGTCACGTTAACATCAAATGCAATATTGAAGCTGATAAAATGGTTAAGGCAGCCCTAGATGATGAGGTTGATCCTGTTGGAATCCCATACAGTGATTTCAGACCATCTATCTGTGCTTATGTGAGAAAGTTGTTTCAAGCTTTATGGGATGCAATGGATAATAACAAACTTCACGAGTTAAAAAAAACTGTAGGCTATACTCATCTGAACAGTCAGAAACGTTTCCATCAAGCCATGATTAAACGATGTAGAATCGGCCATACACGATTAACTCACGAACATTTACTGAAAAAAAGAGCCAGTCCCAAGGTGTATTCCATGCCACGAAGATCTCACAGTGAAACATGTTCTAAAAGACTGTATAGATTTTAAGATTGTAAGAGATAACTTTTAATCGAGCAGCTACTTTTTAAGATCTTTTTAGTCGAGTAAAAGAAGATTGTATTTTAGATTATTTGAGAGATATCGGTTTGTTGTATAAATTTTAATGTATGCACATGTTTTTAATGCATCAGTTTACTGAGTTATTAACTTTAGAATTTTGTTTGATCGTCGCTATATAGCTGGAATATTGCTGAACGCGACATTAAACCTTAATTCTCTCTCTCTCTAAAATGAATGACTGCTATAGATAGTCGAGCTTGTATATAGACATTTTTAGTTTTTTACTTCTCTAACTATTGTTAAAGTGAACGTAATCTATGGGCTAAAACATCGGGGAATGTTTTCGCCCAAATAATTACCCCCCAATGAATGGGAAAGACGTAAACATATAAAATATTGTGATTAGAAATTCCTTGTGGGCGCCGCCATGTTTATTTTGGGCAGGATTTTAAACCAATGAGAAAGTTCAAAACTGGTTGTGCCAATAATCACTCTACGTCATTCTCTGCGCAGATTATCGAATCGTACAAACATGAAAACCAATAACCTGATCAGATCATCGTTGAAGCGTTGTTTTTGCCGACTTCTTCTGATTTCATGTGTGGAACATTCTGAATTTTATGTACATGATGGATTGCTATATTTTCCAAAACGGGTATAAGAATCTGTTGTCAAATGCTTGCTGTTTTATAGTGCACTCATTATCAACTTACCCGCATTTATGGGTGCTGCGAAATAGAAAATTGTTGCCCTATCTTGGCAGCAAACACATCCATTCACCCACTTGAGTCACATTTGCGAACAGTGACCACAACGTTTGTATTTCCCAGTTGGGCATGATCTGATTCGTCATTGTCGGCCCCACTCTCCTCATTGCCGCCTGTAGACGGGCTCTCCTCGTGGTCCATCATCCCTAGTTATGGTTCGTCTGATAAATCCGACTCATGACAGAAGACGAATTTGTCAGGACTAAGATCAGCCGTGTATTCATAGACTTTCCGAACAGCCCATATTTGAAAAACAATTAGAAGCCAGCAATGTCTCGTATATTTCATCGTCTTTGAACTCAAGTGGTGAGTAGACGTCAGTGTTTTGACTGGAGAGACAAACAGACCGTTCTACAGCGTATTCCCGCTAAGAAATCGGCTAGTCTGTGATTCCTGCGAAGCCCGCTATAACGCCGTCCGTTCATTGGCTGTTATTTTGAACGGTTTGTTCGAGTTATATCTGTATTGCCCCAATCTGAGTGCAGGGGCTGATATGAAGTGTACGGAGTATACACACCTGCATTATGGCGGATGATCATTCCAAGTCCACTTTCAGCTTTCATACCACGGTATAGAAAACATTCATAGAGATTGTTTGTTAGACAGTACGTATACGTATCCTTCTAGGCCGTCATGGCCAGAGATGATAGCCAGTCGAAAACATGAGTATATAATGGGCTAGAGTCACTTATAACAGATCGGAGTACTTGTCAAAAACCCTGAAAATTAGGGGTTAGGTCAAACATTGACAACATCTGTCCACTTCTACTGACTTTTATGTTACATGTGAGGTATCACTATGAAGGTATGTTTATGGACTACCAAAAAATGCATTTTGATTGGTCAAAACCCGTCTGTTATGTAGGTCAGTAGGTTATTACCTTGATTTTGGATTGAAAATAGGGCATGTGTTCCCTTTTGTCAGCAGTTTGCACTGAAAAAAAAACAACATAAAAAATTAACAGTTGTAGATTCTCCTCAGACGATGTGCCAGTTTTTGACGAAATAATTTCGTCATCTGTCTTCACCTACTTCTTCTCAAGTTTGTTAACAGATCGAACCAATGTTGTATAAACATGAACTTTTGGCGGATGGTCACTATATCAGATGTGTACTGAAATCCATGGACCAAATCTTGCAATTAAGATATCAGTGTGAAGGTATATGTGTGGGCTATTGTTCACATGGTTCAGGCACGTTCAACATTTCGGAAAGATGTCAGTTATATAGGTCAGTTGGTCAACATTCTATCTATAAAGACCAATTAATGGTATGCGTTAATTTTGCTAGTTAATACGCAGATGAAAGGATATCTGTGGCTGCTGTACTGTTCTGTGGAATTGTTTTCTCGTGCGAAAAGTCATTATGATTTGTTAAGGATAATCCAATAACTAAATGTCCCCCGTATTGTTGGTAAATCCGGCGATTTGATTGGCTGATTAGTGCTGAATTTTTCGATTCATACTTCATTGAACCTGAAAATATATATGCCACGCCCACAGCCGCAATAATTTTTTCACTATAAATCGTTCTACATATTAGTACATAATATTGCTTAAATATTGCCGTCAATAAAATATGGAAACAACTAGAAAAAGGGTCAATGAAAATATTTATTTGTATTGAAGAAAATGTTCGTTAAATTAGAAGATGTTCGAACAGAGCCGAGATAATGTATTTCGGTCTGGCAAATAAGTATTTGAAATACATCATGAACAACGTCTACGTGACCTTCAACGAGATTTTGACATTGTAGGACTGGAGAGATTCTATCGTCCCACTAAGCACAAATAGGCATATATATGACACGCTCAAGCCCACGCCGCTGTGCAAACTTCATATGATCCGCTACGCGAAATCACAGTTTTCACAGCGGTTTTTATGTTCATACCCCAATGAACGTGAAAAAGAATCACATTCAATTCTTAATTGAATGGGTCAGAAGGTCATATCATCACATTGAGTTTTACAATGAATTATGAATGAATTATGAATGACGGCTGAATTATGAATGACGGACTAGACGCTTGTATTACAATGAACTTTTTGTGTTTTAGGATCAAAATGATAACCAACTTGGGATTGTTGAGCAAGGCGGAGATTGGGTGAGGATTTAGACGCTTATGCGTGTTTCCCAGTGTTGTATCTCTTAATACTAGCATTTGATGTATCAATCCCAGTAAACTCAGATATAATATCACGGAATATTATATCTGAATTCAGCCCTATATAAATCCCGTGCGAGTTGAAACTACTATTGCTAGCCAATTAGATGGATAGCTGGTTGTAACTATTTCAAAATCACGCCCACGATCATTACACACGGTAGCTCGTGGTCTAATATATAAACATTATCCCGAAACAGTATCCAAATAAGGCATCATTTCCCGGCAGGGTCTGTAAACACCAAAGAGTTTACTCCAGCCGAAAAGTCTGATTTTGTTAGGGGTAGAAAATATCAAAAGATTGTGCCGTGCGAAGATGTTAATCTCCTTGAAGTAAACGTCAATCATTGTCAGAGCGAAAAGGTTGAAATGGTCGTGATTGGCTGATTATGGGATCTCGTAGAATATCGGCGAACATTTTGCGCGAAGTTTTCATAGCGTTACGTCTAGATGGTATTCCCCTGATTTACCATCTTGGTTTACCTAGATTGTTGATGTATCAGCAAACTGTTGTGCTGATTTGGCAGATTTGCTACAACGCTTTGATACAATGCGGTTAATGACATTGACCTACATTGCATTTTACATAATGTATGTTGCATTATATCCTTTTTTCATGCAGTTAATTCCAATCGTCGAAAGTGGTCATGTTCATAGTCGACTGTGCCAGTTAATATGCACACCAACTATCAAACCGCTGCTAGATTTTCTAGTATTGTCTATAGATCTATAGGAATTGTGCTGTTTGTTACAAATGGGTATGTTTCGAGTTTATACTTAACGTTTTTTTCAGTTTTGGTGTTTTGTATTCTGTGTTCCACATAAAAATGGTCAAAAGTGTTTTGGTGGGAAATTTAAGCCGTACGACATCGGGCATTACAGATTAGTTTTTCAAGGTATTGTTGCATTTCTCAGGTTTACCCCATGTTGAGGCGTTTACTTCTCAACATCTATTAACATCAGATGAGTTGTTAGAGCTGAATTGTCATCATAGCTCCCGATCTAGCGTCTCTAATTCCGCTTAAGTCGATGAAAGGGGCTGTGTGGATACTTCATAGTCTCCACTTGAAGAGCTGTAATAAAAGCGCGGCTGAGATACTAAGGCTACGTCCGAGAATCCACCGTAGGCTACTCTCGGGTATGAATGTTAGGTGCCGAGGAATGCTTTCCTGTAAAGTCATATGGTTGGTTTTTAGTCGCCAGACGTCGTCAATTTTTCCCACCTCTTGCATATAGATCCAATTTATTACCTGTATATGGTAGGATTCTGTCGGTGGAGTCCTTGAGGCCCGCACTCTGTACCTGTATCTGGACAAATATATGTGCTTTTCTTGTTTTGGTGGGAAATTTAAGCCGTACGACGTCGGGCATTACAGGTTAGTTTTTCTAGGTATTCTTGCATTCACCATGTTTACTCCATGTTGAGGCGTTTACTCCATCAGACGTCCATGATACTCATTCATTAACATCCGATGAGTTGTATAGAGCTGATCTGTCATCAGAGCTCCCGATCTAGCGTATATAGTTCTGCTTAAGCCGGTGCTAAGCGCGGCTGAGATACTAAGGCTACGTCCGAGAATCCACCGTACTCTCCGGTATGAATGTTCACAATGGTATCTTAATTTCAATATTTGGTCAAGTCTGAGAACGTGACCATTCCGGCTAAATTTCATTTTGATTCAAAATTAGTTTGCTCTTTAAATAATCTTGGGGAGAAGTAGTTGAAGACAGATGACAAAATTATTTATCAAAATCTTGCATCGAGCCTGTATAAAATCTACAGCTGTTATTTTTATATAATGGTGTCTTTTCCAGTGCACACAGCTGACAATATGAAACACATACCCTAATTTTCATTTTGCCCATGGTGCGTGTGGTGCGAACAGAGCTGCTAGTCGCACTATAATCCTCGTTCTTGTTTGTACTCTCCGGGTCGTGTAACCTTGAACAGTTCAATTTTCGTTTGTATTTTCTGCTATTTCGTTTTTGTTTTTTTTTTGGTTTCTAAAAATCAAAAATTGAAATTTTTCCGTCAATTTTCAATTTTCGTTTTCAGTTTCTCAACATCAAAAATTGAAATTTTCCAGTCAATTTCCAATTTTCGTTTCACTTCGCTCAAGAATGAAAATCAAATATTTAAAATTGCCTCGGCTTGTCCGTTTTCCGTGTTTTTATTTTATTTTAACCTAGTGTATAAATGTTAAGTGCTCATGCGCAAGGGTTTTGACGTCACCTTCGCTCCACGAAGTAGTATGGAAAGCGCAAATCGGGTCGTTTAAGCAGGTGTGCAACGTGGACGATCTTTACAACACCATACGAGATCCCTGGAGCCAGGCATTCGCACTAGAGCTTAATGGGCCGACTGTGCATGAGATTGATCAAATAAGCATGCGCACCAGGTGTGAACCATGATACGGAGAACGACGGGGTTGAGACACATATTGTCATTAAACGGGATAGCTGCATCCTGGTATTCCCATTACGAAAGTATAATATGTACATGGGTAACCTAATCATAACCCTAAAGGAACTTTCCCTTGTGTGATCGTGCGTGCGTGTGTGTGTGAAGTTGATGCGTTGAAACGAGATGCCAACACTTAAAATGTTGAAGCGTATTTTCCTCTCGTCGTCGATGCGTTGAAGCGTTTGACACCCACACTTCAAGTGTTGAAGCGTTCTTGACACTGAGGGTTAGCGGGCGTCTGAACGCTCAAATGCTCCAGGTACAATAATAGTTTAAAAGTGGGCCTGAAGCGTTGAAGCGTTCAGGCGTCCGGCGTCAATCGCGGCGATTGCGAGCATGTTTGAAATGGTAGTTTATGGGCTTTCGTTTCGTTTAGCAAAACCTCCAGGTTTCTTGCGCTCCACACATCAAATGCGACTCGATTTGCGCTTTCTATACTACTCCACGGAATGGGAGTGACGTCATAACCCTCTCACGCGCGCACTTATGACGTAAAAGTAAAAATAAAAAAACGTAAAACGGACAAGTCAAGCAATTTTCAATATTTGGTTTTCATTTTTGCGCGAAGCAAAACGAAAATTGAAAATCCAAAAATGAAAATTGAGGGACAAATCTCAATTTTGATTTTGAGATTACAAAAAAAAAAAACGAAAATTAACGGTCAAATTTCAATTTTTGATCTTGAGAATCCAAACACGAAAAACGAAAATTGATGCTCAAAATTTCAATTTTCGATTTTGAATTTACAAAAACAAAAAACGAAAATTGAACCGTGAAAGGTCACAGGTCGCCGCTTCGTTTTCGAAAACGAAGCTCGGTCAATCGACTGATGCATTGACGTTGTCATGGTATTGCAGTATCAAATTAGACACTGTAGACATTTCTAGAATAATAAAGCCACGTATTATGTGAGTCATCCATCTGGAATTTTCTCGAAGATGCCGTGACCGATTCATCATGATTAAAATGACCGATATAGGAAGAGACCCGTTTCACGATGGTAATTGGGTCACAGCGCCATCGACATATCTACACAGCGCCATCTGCACATCTATACGCTTCTATACACATTGTTTGTGGGTTAATCATTTTCGAGCTTTCTCGAAGCGGTTGTGGTCGTATCTTGGTTAAAATCATACACCATCCGATAGAGTATAAATAGCCGGACGTTCCGTGATCTAGGAGAGATTCAAACGGCTTCCATGTGGGTGCATTAGATTGTGCTACTCGACATTACCTTTGCCTGAGATTACTGACTTCTGGATTGTATATTCCTGTTGGATTACTCTTGTGTGTTTGACCGCTGCATTATCTACGTGATTGAACTGATGGAAACTGGACAGCAGCTGAGCGGTGTGGACTATAAAAATACAGAAACGCGATTTCTGCGTATCGGCACGGACTGCATAGAGATTTGCACGTTAGTACAGACTGTGAGAGATACACCGGTATAGCATTGAACAGTAAGACTATATTTCATTCATTTGCTGTATCGACCTAACTTAATGTATATATGATTTTAGTATTGTAAATAAATATTTGATTGTTAATCTTCGACTTCACAACAGCTTTCTGTTGCGTTTTTCAATTATCGTTTAGACGTAACAGACATTGGGGGCCTGCCCGCGAGCTTTGTTCACATTCCAGCTTTGCAACATAGTTCTAAATTGAAACATTGTCTGAATTTGCGAAGTCGAGGACTAGTATATTATCAGTATGTCATTTGACCCAGCAAAGTTGCTTCAAAGCCTAGTCAGGAGGAATTTGACGAACTACGCAAAGAGGATTTGTTCGCACTGTGTAAATTCCTACAAATTAAAGTTAAAACATCTTGAAGAAAGCAAGAAATTAAGAAACTCATTATTAAACATTTTGTTAGCAAACAACTTTGAGATGAAACTGATTTTGATTTAACTGAGGAAACAGCTGATTATTAGAATTGCAAAATCAGCTGGAATTAAATAAATTAGAATTAGAGAGAGAGAGAGAAAGAGAAGAGAAGGAGAAAGAGAAAGAAAGACAGTTTCAGTTCGAGAGAGAAAAGTTAGAAAAAGAGGAAAGAGAGAAAGAGAAAGAAAGACAGTTTCAGTTAGAATTGAAGCATTTGGAATTACGGTCGCGAACAAGTCCTCCTACACATGCACCTGTACAATCACAATCAAAATTTGATGCAGCTCGTCAAATACGTCTCGTCCCACCATTTCAGCAAAAATAAGTTGATCAATATTTTCTGCATTTTGACAAAATTGCTGAAAATGTAAACTGGCCAAGAAGATTGGAGTTTACTTCTTCAAAGTGTTTTGACAAGTGACATTTACACTCAATTGACGGTAGGCCAAGCATCAAATTATGATACAGTGAAGGATTTAATCTTTAAAGGTTATGAATTCGTTCCTGAAGCCTATAGACAAAAGTTTCGTAGTTGTGAAAAAGAAAACTCTCAGACTCATGTAGAATTTGCTCGTTCAAAAGAACAGTTATTTGATAGGTGGTGTGCTTCGGTTGAAATTGACAACAACTTTGAAAACCTTAGACAGCTTATGCTGGTAGAGGAATTTAAAAAGGTGTATCCATGGTGATATTAGAACATTTTTTGATGAAAAGAATGCCAATACTTTAGACGAAGCACCCCGATTTGCTGAGGAATACGCTCTGACACACAAATTATCATTTGTCAATGCTGTTAAGCCAAGTTCATTCCAGTCTAATCTCTCATGTAACAAACTCAGTTCTTTCTCAAGGCCTAAAACTGTTAACCCCAGTTACAAAGGTCAAAGGTCAAACACAAAGTCCCAGTCACCCACTTTTAACACTCAAAATAAGTCTCCCGTTTGCAGCTAGTGTAAGAGGGACGGCCATTTAAGGGCTCATTGTTTTAAATTGAAACGAAAACAAAAAGATCAAGCCTTTCAAAAGCCTAGTGGTTTCCTTACTTCAAGATCTTTACCCAAGCAGGTTAGTGACGTTCATAGTTTATATGACGTTAAGATGGCCAAAGACACTGTCCCTATTCGTTCTATCAAGGATAAAGTTGACAGTTTTTCAAATCCTGTTATGGAGATTTTTGAACCATTTATCCACAATGGTTTTGTGTCACTTTCAAGTAATTTTTCTAATGCTACTCCTGTGAAGATTTTGAGAGACACGGGTGCATCCCAGTCTCTTTTGTTGGCAGATATTTTGCCGTTTTCTGATTCTTCATCTGCAGGCAGTAATGATTAAAGGGGTAGATTCTGTAAATTATACACCCGCTCCGCCCCATAACGTTCATCTGTCTTTCGACTTGATTTCTGGGCCTGTTACGGTGGGTATTAAAGGTAGTTTACCAGTTGAGGATGTTCAATTACTTTTTGGTAATGATCTCGCGGGAGACAAGGGCGGGGTTAACCCGATTGTAACTGACAAGCCTTGTTTGGATCAGATTCATGATCCAGTTGAAGACGAAATTCAAAGTTTGTATCCTGCTTGTGCAGTTACTAGAGCCATGAGTAAATTGGCTGAGGAGTCTGAAAAGGCTCTTAAAGATGACGTCATCGATGACGTTTGTTTGGCTGACACCTTTGTATGTTTAAATGATGAGGCTGATAAGCCACATTTGGATAGCAAATTGGAATGTTCTAATGACAAAATTCAAAATCACAGCTGGTTAATGAGCAGCATAGTGACAAGGACATTTCCAAGTTGTTTGACAGGGCAGTAGATGAATGTGATGTAACTCAAGAGCTTGTGTGTTACTTTTGTGAGAATGGTGTTCTTATGCGCAAATGGCGACCGCTAGATGTGTCCCCTGATGATGAGTGGGCAGTTAAGTATCAGATTGTGGTACCAAAGTCATATCGTTCAGATATCCT
This sequence comes from Hanleya hanleyi, assembly GCA_036873755.1. Taxonomy (NCBI): domain Eukaryota; kingdom Metazoa; phylum Mollusca; class Polyplacophora; order Lepidopleurida; family Hanleyidae; genus Hanleya; species Hanleya hanleyi. The sequence goes on from JAVTVY010008361.1 coordinate 13,029, forward strand.
CAGACTAGCCCATAAAACACCCCTTTCAGGCCATTTAGGTGTGACAAAACATACTACAAAATTCTAAATCATTTCTATTGGCCAAATTTAAAGAAAGATGTTACGGAATTTTGTAGGTCATGCCACACATGTCAAATGGTAGGAAAACCAAACCAAACCATACCAAAGGCCCCGCTACAACCAATCTCTGCATTTGGGAAAGCCTTTAGTAGGGTGATTATAGATTGTGTTGGTCCATTACCAAAAAAAAAGTCAGGCAATCAATACATGTTAACAATCATGTGTGCTTCAACCAGATTCCCTGAGGCCATTCCTTTACGGAATATTAAGGCAAAAACTATTGTTAAGGCCTTAGTTAAGTTTCTCACACTTGTCGGCTTACCCCAGTCTGTTCAGTCTGATCAGGGATCTAATTTCATGTCAGGAATTTTTCAACAAGTCATGAATGAATTGGGAATAAAGCAGTAGAAATCATCTGCATACCACCCAGAAAGCCAAGGCGCATTAGAAAGATTCCACCAAACATTAAAGAACATGATTAGAACTTATTGTTTTGACACTGAGAAAAACTTAGATGAAGGCATACATTTGTTATTGTTTGCTGCCAGAGAGTCTGTTCAAGAGTCTTTAGGCTTCAGTCCATTTGAATTAGTCTTTGATCAGTTAGAGGACCACTTAAACTACCGAAGGAAAAGTTCCTAGACAGTGATCTTGACTCATGTAATCTCTTACAATATGTGTCGGACTTTTGCACCAGGTTGACCAAAGCACGTGATTTGGCCATGTCAAATTTAAAGTCAGCTCAAAAAGGTATGAAAATAACCTATGATAAACATGTCCCTAAACGAAGTTTCAAACCCGGTGAGAAGGTTTTGGCTGTTTTGCCTATTCCTGGTAATCCACTTAAGGCTAGATATTATGGTCCTTATGTCGTTCAAAAGAAACTAAGTGACCTTAATTATGTAATTCAGACTCCTGACAGGCGTAAAAACAAACAGTTATGTCATGTAAATATGTTAAAGCTATACATAGACAGAGATGAATTGAATTGAATTGAATTGAATTTTATTCACCAAACATACAGCAGATATACGAATATACAGGTTATCAAGATAAAAATAACATTAGCCGCACATAAGGCGGGAGTAAAACCCCAGGGGGCTTGTTTTATCCCGGATTAGCTTGAGTAGATGTTCATGGTATACGGCGAGAGGAGTATGGAAATAGCAATACAGTTTTCGATGTTCTAATATTTGGGCTAGTTCGGTGAATAAAGCGAATATAATATTTACACTAGTAATAAGGCACTGCATAGATCAGTTATCGAGAGATATCGCACACACACAACAAAATCGACGAATGTTAATATAGAGACTGCGCACAGGTAAGCATGGCATTATACACATATAACGTGATTGGAAATGGACTGATCGATGCGCATGGATAATTGGTTGTAAGATGAAGGGTGACCGGTAGGCAAGAAATTACGGTTAGAATTGATGATAGCCATATCAGCGTCCGGATTTATTGAGCAAAACTCTTTCAGTCGGGATTTAAACAGTGACTTGGAGGTATAACATTTCAGGCTGGCTGGCAATGAATTCCATATACGTGGTCCTTTAATTTTGGTGGAGTAGAATGAGAGTTGTGAGTGATAAAACGGCCTGTACAGATTAAGGTTAACTTGTCTTGTTGGATAATTGTGTACTGCAGATAATTTGATGAAGTAATTGCGCGAATGGTAGGGAAGAAAAAACGAGTGGTAGAAGAATTTGTGTGCAAATACCAGGATTAGGTAGTCATTTACTAGATGTAGAGGTAGAATATTCATTTCTACAAATAGGTTTCTGGTATGGGCACGTCTGGCACTTGCAGTTAAGATGCGGATGAGCCTTTTTTGTAGGACAACTAGTGGTTGAAGGTGCGTTCGAAAAGTGTTTGCCCAGACCATACTGCAGTAGGATATGTAGGGGTAAAATAACGAATAATACAAAAGAATTAGGGTCTTTCTGTTCACGCAATGTTTAATGTTATTAATAATACCTATATTTCTTGACAGTTTTGAGCATAGTGCTTCAATATGTGAGTGCCAGGTTAGCTTGTCATTAAAAAGAATGCCGAGAAATTTGAATGTATTGACGCATTCAAGCTCATTACCATCGAGGACCAGTTTAGATGTAATACGATTAGTGTATCTGGTCGGTTTGATAAGCATATATTTGGTTTGTTGTATGTTGAGAGACAGCGGATTACAGGAAAACCAGTTATGAAGTTTGGCGATCTCGTTTGACATAGTTTCGACTAGATTATCATAATCTGAGTCGGAAGAAACTGCGCTTGTATCGTCGGCGAAAAGGAGTATGTCTAGAGTATCGGATGCTTTGGCTATGTCATTAATATAGACCAGAAAAAGAATGGGGCCGAGGATCGATCCTTGAGGTACACCACAGTCTATGACATTGGTTGAAGAGAGTACATTGTTATAGCACACGCACTGAGACCGAAGAGACAGATAGCTGCGGAACCAGTCGTTGGCAATTCCTCGGAATCCATAGTGTTCGAGTTTATGAAGCAGTATTTGGTGGTTGACGGTGTCAAACGCTTTAGAGAGATCAAGAAACATGGCAATACTAAACTTTTTATCTTCTTTTGCACTAATTAATTTATCATATAGTGCCAACACTGCATCACATGTGGAATGATTAGCCCGGAAGCCAAATTGATTGGGACTGATAATATTGTGGGCTTCCAGGAAAGATGTCATTCTAATGGCAACAATCTTTTCGAAAATTTTACTAAAGCAGGGAAGAACGGATATAGGTCTGTAATTACTTGCTATGTGTTTATCACCGGATTTATACACAGGTGTTACTTTAGCTACCTTCAAAACGTTTGGCATTTTTCCAAGCTGGAGTGACAGATTTACAATATGTGATAGCGGAAATGCTATGAGATGCGAGATGGGTTTGATTAGCGACATACGGATGCCATCTATTCCAGGAGATCCAACCTTTAATTCCGCAATAACTTTCGTTATCTCTTCTGGTGTACAAGGACTTAAGATGATTTGTTCTGGATTTTCACGAGTCAAGAAAGTTTTATAATCAGTTGGAGATCGCGGAATTGTGGCGGCCAGGTTTGAGGCAACTGAACAGAAATAATCGTTTAAATGGTTTGCTATCTCTGATGCGTCAGTAGTTTCATTTCCGTTAATGGTGAAGTTACGCGGTAGAGTACTGCACTTTCGCCGTTCCATAAGTTCATTTATCATTTTCCATGTTTCCATGATATTATTATTATGTTCGTTAAATTTGTCTTCATAGTATTTTTCTTAGCGTGTCTCAGAGTGTGGTTGAGTTTATTTCTATACTGCTTATATCGTAATGTAGTTTCGGTTTGTTTCTTTGATATGTGTAACCTGTATAATCTATTTTTTTCATGTATTGAGTTACTGATACAGGGTGTTATCCACGGTTTGTTTATTTTTCTTTTGCCAACAGTTTTTGTACGGGAAGGGAAACATTCGTCATAGATAGGGGTAAAATTATCGACAAATATACCCATAGCCTCATCAATGTCTGTATCTTGATTAGTGACATTTTCCCAGTCAGCATTCCCCAGCATCTCTCTGAATAGAGTTTGTTGTTCAGAGTTAACGAGGCGGTAAACGATGTTTTGTTCGGTGGTTGTGAACGTAGGAGAGGCTCCGTTTATATGAAAAACAGGGAAATGATCAGAGATATCGGACATGAGTATACCGGAACAGCGGTCTTCCTCATGAAAATTAGTAAAAATGTGATCTATCAGGGTTGCAGAATTTGACTTGACACGGGTAGGTTTAGTAATTTTGGGGAAAAAGGAATACGATTTCATATTCTCATAAAATTGTCTGGATGGTCCATGTGTATGGGTCTTAAAGAGATCAATATTGAAGTCTCCCATTAAGATGCATTTCTTCATTTCCGGCTTTAGGACATTGAATGTTTCTAGGAGCTTTGTATTAAAATAATCAACGTTTTGCCAGGGGGTCGATAAATTATACCTATAACGTATGAGCTGTTGGTATCAGTAGCTTCGATAAATAATGATTCGTATTCTCCATTAGGATCAATATGCGAGAGATCATCTCTAACAGAACATTTCATTATATCGTCTCTTATATATAGGATGACTCCGCCCCCGGTTCGATGCTGGCGTGATAGCGGAAACGGCTTGTAACCAGGGATAGTGTATAGCTCCTCCGTTAAGGGGTTAAGCCAACTCTCGGAAATTCCGATTGCAGTGAAGCGAAAATCTAAATTCTGTAATAATCCAATGATTTCAGTGTAGTGTTTTTTTTAGGCTTCGAGCGTTGAAGTGGATAACAGATAACGTAGAACTATCAGATAGATTATTTGAGTGAACGTGTGATCGAAAAGTATCATCAAAGATAGCACTAACAGTACTGTCCATCCTGTAAGTGTAGTTAGTTCTGACCCTGATACTAATGAAACTTGTAAAGAGCACATGACAGCGGCGAAATTACAGAACTCTGACATTCTACTTAATTTGGATTCCAAGTTGTGTCATTTCGAGCCAGCGCGTCAGGAAGAGCTTCGAACTCTGCTCAGTCAATATGAGCATTTGTTTCCCGACATTCCTACTCGGACTGATACAATTTCACATGATGTCGATGTGGGAGATTCTAATCCAGTAAAGCAGCATCCATATCGTTTGAATCCCATTAAACAAAACTACCTGAAAAAAGAGATTCAGTATTTATTGGACAATGACTTCATTGAACCAAATAACAGTAACTGGAGTTCGCCTTGTATCCTCGTTCCAAAGCCAGATGGCAGTTACAGGATGTGTACTGACTACAGAAAGGTGAACACATTGACCAAAACAGACACATTCCATATTCCACGCATTGACGATTGCATTGACAAAGTGGGAAGTGCCAAGTTCGTGTCAAAGTTTGATCTTCTGAAAGGATTTTGGCAAGTTCCACTGACAGATCGTGCGAAGGAGATATCAGCATTCGTCACTCCGGAAGGTCTGTTCCATTACAAAGTTATGCCATTTGGAATGAAACATTAGCCAGCCACGTTCCAGCGTCTCAGCAACCGTGTTACTTCCGCTTTGGAAGGGTGAAAGACTTCCATTGATGACGTCATTTTCTACAGCGATACATGGGAAGATCATCTACAGAGAATTCGCACACTGTCCAATCGGCTGAGTGACGCCAAGCTGACAGTCAAGCTTGGAAAAAGTGAATTTGGACATGCACGTGTGACATTTTTGGGTCATGTTGTAGGTCAGGGTTAGGTAAAGCCTGTAGATGCTAAGGTCAGTGCTATCTCGCTATTTCCCAGACCAACATGTAAGAGACAACTGATGCGTTTCTTGGGTATGGTTGGTTACTACAGACATTTTTTCCAAATTTTTCAGATATTACTGAACCTTTAACTCGGCTCTTAAGAAAGAGTGTATGTCCAGATTGTGCTACTGGACATTACCTTTGCCTGAGATTACTGACTGTTGGATTGTATATTCCTGTTGGATTACTCTTGTGTGTTTGATCGCTGCATTATCTACGTGATTGAACTGACGGAAACTGGACAACAGCTGAGCGGTGTGAACTATAAAAATACAGGAACGCGATTTCTGCGTGTCGGCACGGACTGCATAGAGATTTGCACGTTAGTACAGACTGTGAGAGATACATTGAACAGTAAAACTCTATTTCATTTATTTGCTGTATCGACCTAACTTAATTTGTATATGATTTTAGTATTGTAAATAAATATTTGATTGTTAATCTTCGATTTCACAACTGATTTCTGATGCGTTTTTCAATTGTCGTTTAGATGTAGCAACGTTTTTCACGTCTTATCAGAGGCAGAAGAGCTAGCGTTCGTTGGCGTCACGATTCTTCAACCATGACGGCCTCCATGTTGGTATAGTTTAGCGAAGTTAAAGCGTTTAGTACTTAAAATATGCTAAAGAAGTTCTTTTAGTAGATAAGAATACAAGATTTGGATTCTATGAGAAAAAAACATTTGACTGACCGCGCCGGTCCACCAGAGTTTACGTTCCCCTTAATTATTTTAAACCATATAGTGCTTGTAAAATTATGAATTGAGAAAAAGAAATATATAATACAATAATATCTCAATCCGCATGGAAATTGGCCCGAAAACTACAATTTCAATCAATCAATCAATCGAGTTCGTCATTCAGTATTCAGCCGTCGTCCATTAAAGAATTTCAGTTGGCATAACCAAAAGATCTAATTCATATAACAGCATTAGCACCAAATTAAAAATTAAAAAAAAATTGTAATATAAGTTCTCGATGATACCGTCAAGCATCATGATTTTCCAAAAAAAATAAAATCTATATCGCTGATCAGTATTATTAAGGATGTCCGGTGGTGGTAAATCCAGGTAATTAACTTTTGAATAATGTTTGCTGTTGCATTCATAATTGCGTATTATGAGGATAAACAAAGAAAACACTATAGGTTCGTGTGCAGTCTTTAGCTGTAGACACTGTTAAATGGACTGACCCATGCTCCATTTGATAACCCAGAAAACATAGGGAATAGCCCTGGTTTTGAAGCAAGCATATTCATGAAAAAATCATATAAATATTATTGAACTTTTTCTTATATTCTAACTGTTTGAAGAAAATCACAATGTCTATCAAAATTTATCAAATTGGATAATTGTGCAATTGTGCAAAATTTTCGGCTAGAAGACTTTTAAAAGAAATCCCTATCTCTTAACCGAGGGAAGGGAGATGCAAAAACATAGAAAGTAGCCGCAAAAGCCTAAAACTAGCAGTGGACTTCCTTTATCCATATGATCTTCGTTGCCGGTAGATGCATAAACATTCTCGGGTTGATCACAAACCTTTAATGGAACCATTGTTATATCACACACAGATTGAACAAAATGGTTTTCGACACCTGGGTTGTATCTGTTACATTGGAGGAAAAAGATGGACTACAAGTAACTACTTTTCTTTTAACGACAACATTATGTTCTAGTTTACTTTTAGTGAACAATTATTGTTTAGAACAAGTGAACAGTTATTGTTTAGTACACGTGAACATTTATTGTTTACTACAAGTGAACAGTCATTGTGTACTTCAAGTGGACAGCAAGTGATACAGTTTAGGCAGCTATATGTAATTAGCTATTGTTTAATTTCAGAAGCAAGTTGTAGTTGATTACAAGTAATTGTTCTTGTCCCACACAAGTAATTAGGTACTTAACTACGGCTAACTAGTTATTCTTTATAATTTGGTGCATCCTTGTTTAGGATACATATGACTCCAGCCCTAAATTGTTGCATGAAGAGACATTTGATTGACAGCGTTGTTGCTCAGTTTTCAGCGCACCATGTTGTTGATCAATAATTCGGGATATATATGTTCGATGTCATCATCAAGAATAAGGAAATCGTGTCATGTGACCTGAAGGTAAACAAATGTGTATAATTGTAAATCATTCACAAAAGTGCATGCAGAGACCATATTATCGTCATTATACACATATTATAATGACACTCTGTTGAATGAACTTCTTATTAACTGCTTATTGTATTGTCTTACATTATTTAATGATATTATTATCCATTCAAACATCCATAATCATTTGGGACCAGCATGGAGGTCACTTTTCTGGACGTGGTCAGAGAACACCGTATTCTAGTCGAGGGGCCGATCGATTACATTCAGCGAGAGCCCTTTCTGTCTGCACACAAGGCCGAGCAATCCAGGGCACCCCAATAGCATAGAATATTATGGCTATGGCGGAATCTGCATCTATCCTGGCCGTGGGGTGAATATCACCGACAGCACGTTGAACACTTTAATCTAAAGGTAAGTGCATGTTGTCCATCCAAGGACATGTTTTCAAAGACCTGTTTTCATCGCCAAGAGAATATAAAATTACCATGCTTGTGGTGGAAGGTTCACTATGCTATGTAAGAGAATGTCAGATACCTCGTATCTAATATACCGATATCGATCGACCGTTGGAATTCTCGCTGACTTCAGTGGGCATGGCGGGTGTGAAGTGTGTCGTCTGTTGTTCTTGTATCTCTCCAATCTATTGTGACGCCATCATACAGATTTATCGGGATACTACTTTTGGATTACGCAATTTCCATCCTATGGCACAGTATTATTCATAGTCTAGAATCTCGGCGAATGCAAGGATTGGTTATTACTAGTGCCTGTCGGATATAAGGTTGGATGGAGATCGCATGTAACCCCGATGGCCTGAGCTTTTATCGGCGGTGGTGGAGGGTTGGGATATATATCGTGGGTTGATGCTCTGAGACAAAATGCTAAATATGCAAGATAGCTCTTTCGATAACTTGACCGTGACGTCATATTCTAAAGATGCATTTCTGTAAATATGCAGTACACATAGCACATATGTAGTAACTGTTTCAATACCCATCGCACATGAGTGTTGATTAGTTATGCTCATACATTAATAGAGGTCCATGGACCCGATGAACAAATCCATAACCCGATAATGTGCAATTGTATCAGTTGTAAATGTGGAGTAAATGGTTTAAACAATATTTTATTTCAGTAATGGATTGGTGAACAGGACAAGCCTATACTAACACCTCTCCAGATGATAATGGATGAATTTACATATAAATACAAACAAGATGACGGATGGTAAATGGAACTAAAACAACAGTTGTGGCAATAAAGAAAGGAATATATAAATATATAAATAAATACGCAGCTCTTGATAACAATTCCGTTAGACGGTTATTTGCTAGAAAAACATTTGCACTGAATTATAATTTTAAAATTCATGCATACATCTTCGCTCTGAAGTAATACAAAAATACTCATTACTGACAAATCATGAGTGATTGGCAAACATTTGACACTTACCTTTAATCAAATTTTCTAAATCTTTCAGATTTTATACAGAATTTTGGTACGCTGTTCGCTATCTCTACATTGGATTCGTCATTAAGATCTGGATTACCAAATAAGAGCGATTTGTATGTAAGTCCAGGATATTGTGCTAGTTCTAAGAACATAGTCTGTCTTTTTATGTTATAATTTGGACAGTGCAAAAGAAAATGCTCGTTGTCTTCATAAGGGTAACCGCAGTTACACACAGGCGAGTCTTGTATGAATCTATTAAATTTATGCGCATTCAAATCGCTACATGAAAGGCGCAGTTGTGCATGAAGAATCTACCCTATCCTCAACCCAGAAAAGAATTGGCATGGAATTTTGTTGTCGTTCGATTTCAAAAACTTTTTGAATAATTTGTAGCTGTCAGCAGTTCTAATTTCAATGTCAAGATTGTTCCACATTCTGGTTGTGGAGGGAATGAAAGACTTATAATAAAGTTGCGTTCGACAATTGGGAACAGAAAGATCTGCAGCATTTCGAAGCGGGTATTCTGTTCTGTGCGACACTGTCTGCGGAACAAGTGAGACCAAGAAAGGAGGACACAAGCCATTAATCATTTTATAAAATAAACTAAGTTTACGTCGGTTCCTTCGTTCCCTGAACGTGATAAAACCAGTTTCGGTGTAGAGCGACTCGTGACTAGTTCCGCGGACCGCCCCACAAATTGTACGCAACGCATCTTGTTCTTGTATCTCTCCAATCTATTGTGACGCCATCATACAGATTTATCGGGATACTACTTTTGGATTACGCAATTTCCATGGCACAGTATTATTCATAGTCTAGAATCTCGGCGAATGCAAGGATCGGTTATTACTAGTGCCTGTCGGATATAAGGTTGGATGGAGATCGCATGTTAGCCCGATGGCCTGAGCTTTTATCGGCGGTGGTGGAGGGGCTGGGATGTTGATGCTCTAAGACAAAATGCTAAATATGCAAGATAGTTCTTTTGATAACTTGACCGTGACGTCATATTCTAAAGATGCATTTCTGTAAATATGCAGTACACATAGCACATATGTAGTAACTGTTTCAATACCCATCGCACATGAGTGTTGATTAGTTATGCTCATACATTAATAGAGATCCATGGACCCGATGAACAAATTCGTAACCCGATAATGTGCAATTGTATCAGTTGTAAATGTGGAGTAAATGTGCAATTTGCATCGTTCATGAACGATTTATAATCGATTTTGATTATATTTTGATTATCATCTTCAACATAATATACATTAAGGATAGCTATCCCTTTAGAGATTTTAGTTTTTGCACCCACGTGACAATTTATCTTCTGTGTCAATAAATATACAAGATAACCATAATAAACTATATATTTTATGAAAGCGTACATCGTAGGAATTCCAACTATATCATTTGTATAACCGACACTGCTACTGTGTAGAAAATATCCCAATTAAAAATTCAAATGAAAACAACAGCGTCCATATTCAATTGAAATTTCACGAAAACTGTTGATCTTGTTTCAACTTTGATGCTATTCCTTGATAGGAGACAACTCGGACTAGTAAACCTTATCTCATTTTTCAAAAATTTTGCCTGGTTTTGTTTTTACAGCTATGTTACTCAAATAAATTTTTAAAAAAGTACTATTTTGCGGTCATTTGTCTTAAAAGTTGAATAATTAAAAATCTAAGCCGAACTTACAAAAAGTGAGATACAGTTTACTAGATCACCTTATAAGTAACAACCATGCCAAATTTCAAAAGCGTAGCATGGTTACTTTTCGAGAAATAAACGTTTAAATCTCGGATTTTGTATATAAAAAATTAAAGGCTAGGAATAGGGCAAAATGTGTCCAGCTACATCTGATGAATTAATCCTAATGTTTTGCTTAAATTCTATTGTCAAATACATTTATAATCTGTCTTATGAGGCCTTCTCGAATTCCTGTTTATTTTGAATAACTATTACACTAAGTTTATTCATCAAGGCGGTTTAAAATCCAATTTAAACTTTAAAAAATGACTAAAACTTGTTCAGCTGAGAAATGTTCACACCTGTGCTGATCACTTCACGGCGGGTGTCTGAGCGAAGTGTCAACGTGTTGAGTACACTTTCATATGTATATGTTATAATTAGAAACAAAACTACGGATGTTTGCATGGTTTTGATCAGAATGGAGTATATTAATGTAAATACACACTCAGGCAGCTATTAACGACTTACAATAGACAGTCCTGTGAAAGGTTAATCTCTTCCCAGCTGGATATCAGACCACCTTTAAGGCAACCTGTTCAATTTTTCCAGTGCCTCAGAAACTAAATTTTTAATTCTAATATTTAAGCACTTCTAATTAGAATTTTGATTTGAATGATGGAATAAAAGGAATAAAAAAAATGACCAATTTTGACCCTCTAACGGGAATGCTATCCTTAACATTCCACTATTTTATACATAAATCATTTCTACAAAATCTACTCTATTCGTAAAATCCGAATATTATGTCTTATTTATGTGTTTTCTTTGCAAAAACTACATGATAAATTAATAAATAATAGTCTGATGTGAAATAAAATAGATCTTGCAAACCATTCCTCGAAGTAAAGCATCAATTTTGAAAGAAAATGACGAAAATATCACTTTTCTGGTACTCCACATAGACGCCATCTTGAAATTGCCCATGATCCTTTTCTCGAGAGGCTATGCAAATAGGCTCAAAATCCCCCCAATATGATAAGCTTAAAAGTCGCGGACGACTGGCTTTCTGTGGGGGGGGGGGGGCGTTCCGGAGATGGGGAGAAACTTTGGTAGGGGGACATAATACCAATCCCCAGGTCTGGTAGGGTTAAATGTCTTCATCAAGAATGTAATAATTGTTCGAGCCTCCTCTAACCCTTCCGCCATGGAAGACGTTAAATTCTGGCAGACAGTCTATCAGAAGTTAACGGTCATCCGCGGTGGCATTCGGAACTCCCGAGCGGAAATCTACGAAGGGGACCGATTCTACGCTCCGGGGACGACAACATGAATTTCCTATGAATCTCCAGATGTGACGCGCCGGAACGGTTTAATACGCATGGCTCCGAAGCCCAATCACTCTCGCGGAAGCCTTAATCCCCGACCAGCAAATATTTCCCTGCGAGTCTCTGATTTACGTCAGATATTCTAAAAACTGTTTATTCTTTTCATTCGAAGCACGTTTCAATAGAAAACCATCAGTTTAAATGGTACACACGCCACGTATTGGCAAGATATAATTCCGTGACGTCACTGACAGTTCCCTGACAGACCGAAACACACGTGACCACGCTCTAGTCCAATATGGCGTCAATGGCCTTCGAGGGACATCTCAAACCGGAGATCCCCGAGAAGTTGCGAATGCCGCGGTGGAACAAACACAATTTGTTTGCAATTTTCTTGACCTTTTTGTATTACCAGTGCAATTCTTATGTTGGTTTCCAATATGATTAATAATTTTGTTCTATTTTCAGCAGATTTCCTAGCATGATCGTCTAACACGGGTGTCTAATTATGGCAGATGGAATATTGTACCGAACGTTGGAAGAGAAAGACTCAGATGCCGTCAAGCATATCTTATACACTTCCTTTATGAAAGAAGATCCCTTGGAAGTGTCACTGGATATGGATAGCCCACAAGAAGCAAGATTGTTATTTGAAAACGTAGTTCATTCTGCCCTCATAGGCCGCTTGTCGTTTGTTGCTGAAAACACGCCATCTGGCGAAATCGCAGGTCTCTGTTTAAATCATAAACAGACATATAGTGAATGGAATAGACAACCGGAAATGCCAGCTGATGACCCAGACTGCGGAAAAGTAGCCATTGTGCTGGAATTTCTGTACGAAATGGAGAGTGCAGATAACCTGTTTTCGCGGTTTGAAATTGACAAACTTCTCAAGATACATATAATAAATGTCCCTGTGAAGTATTCTGGCAGAGGAATTGGTCGTTCTCTAGTCGCAGAAAGTCTGTCCCTGGCATCACGACTTGGCATAGAGTATGCGGTTGCTCAGGCTACAGGAGTCTATTCACAAAGACTGTTCGCAAAGCTCGGATTCGAGACTGTGAAAGAGCTCCGATATTGCGATTATTATAAAAACGGGAGCCAGGTGTTCACAAATACCGGCATACATACGTGTTGTAAAACTGTGGTAAAGAAATTGTCACAAAAAGAAGAAATTATACTTCAGCTTCAGCAGGATGACAGCCTTAATCCATAGTCAAGCAAAACAGTTATATCAGTAAGTAAACGATTTGGTCATTTCTTTATAAAAAATAATTTGGTTATATAATGATCAAAGAACGACGCGGTTGGATTCCTGAAGTAACCTTCCACCATCGTCTGATAAAAGGACCGACTTGGCATCAGTATTGATTGTGAAATATGATCGTTGCGAAGTCGGTTAACACTCCAATTGCCGCCACTCCAGTTAGATTCTGTCTTGTTCATTACCATCCTCACGAGCCAGGGTATCGATTGATCTGTTAGGATCGATACACTGGCTTGGTTAGTTACCCATATGAGTTCTGGATATAAATAGGTCAAGGGGTTTCCTCTAAATCAACTCAATCAGTGAACGCGCTAAACTAGTTGATTAGGCGAATCCGCTGCGAGGTATGAGATATGACAGGTTTGAATTTCATCGCGGGCCAAACTCCTTTGATGTCAAGCTGAAGTCGACATCGGAAGTCAAAGCAAAAACTGCAGGCTTGGGATACCGACATACTAATTCAAAACAAGCCCGGGGGATGAAATGTACGCGAGATTGTATAATAGAGGCATCGACTCAAGAACTCATTCGAATCACCAAAAATGTCCAGGTAAACACTCTGCGGGGATTTAGGATTTACCTGGGCCTGTGAAGATGGTTCAGTACATATATACAGCCCTTAACCTCAGACAGCAGGAATTGAAACGCATTCGCATCTGGGATGAGGCCCTAAAGTTGAGATGAGGAAATAAGCGTTAATTCTACACAAATTAATTGAAGTAACCATTTACTCGATTCACCCAAAGCAGTGTTTGCTCGTTAGACTGCAGAACTGTTATATTATTCGTCGAAAAAGAAACAAATATGCTTATAAAGCTAAATAATGCTGGATGATCATCATGATGTACTGAATATCTTTTCAAGATGCACCATCAGAAACTCGGACTCTACCCCAAGAGCGCATCAAAATGATACCCCACTCGGCCTGTTTGGACCACGGATGGTCCGCCTCTACCCAAAAAGTCCACTCAAATACCGTTTTTTTCTTCTACTCCACGCCTGCGCATGCGCAGCTGTACTGCACTTCAAATACAAACCACGCCAGTCGGACTCTACACCATTAGCGCTTCAATATTACATCTCACACGATCCATTTGGACCACGGATTGACGACCTCGACCCCAATTTTCGCAAACCCCTCCGTTTAAATCAGATAAATCATATATAAACAAGTTTCAGAAAATAGCGAATTATTTATTTCAATTTAACAGAGCAAAAAACTGATACGGTATCAAATATCTTGTCACTAGGGATCTTGGGACCTTAATACAAGCAGTGACTTGAGAATAATTCGCACAGAAGGCGAACGAAGACATCCTGGGTTTCCGGTATGAAAATTGATGGCAAATCTCTCATTCGCCTTCACTTGTAAGCTTATAAGCATTTACATTATACAAACTAATTAATGAACATGCAAAGTTTAATATATTTTATATATAAAAATCGTCTAAAGCTAAAAAATAATTTATTCGATTCTACATAAAAAGCTGTTTCGTAGAGAAAAAAATACCCAAGTTTTTTGGCATGGACTTTCTAATATACACAAAATTTGACTTTGAATAGAAATGATATTTATATATTCATAATAGCTATAAAAATGTATACGAAAAAGCCACAAATTTCAAACGTCAGTCGACGCTGTTTTACGTCACTTTTGACTCTTGAGTGTTTGTAAAACAAGAGACTGAATTTATGAACCTAAACATGCTGACTACTGAAGTAATTTCGCTTATATAAGCATAACTTCTGGTTTTGGGGTTAGCCTACTCTCGGCGATATAGAGTCTAGTCCGAGTAAATATGCAGCCAGGTGTCATAATCGAGAGCGGTATGAATACATATACAGAAGGATAGCGCCTGTCAGATTACATTGCAACAGTAACCGACATGCAAGAAATACCATACCTTTCTCAGCAAGTTCCCTTTACTCGAACGTGTCATAGATTGCTACAACTACTGAGCCATGTCACAATACAAGACGATACAACTACTGGACCACGTCCAAGTACAAAACCATATTTACACTTCACGCGTACAATGGAAAGCTATTTTAAATGCCCTGGGTCAGCACTGTCGATTGTACTCGATTGCTGCATTAACAGACGAAGGGGATTAAAGGGTTACGGGACTCCACCAATATGTGAACTTTTGACTCTCGTATATGTTGTTCGCCCACAGATGACATAATAGTTAATTGGGGACATGTAGATAATCATGTTTAGTTGGGAATGTTCCAGCGTTCATATATCTCATTCTTGTGAGAGTCGCAATCAGACTCGGCACTGCTGCTTTTGATTTTAGGGATGATTAGAATGTCTGGTCGTCGGAACACGTAAAAGCTGTATATAATTGCAGTGTGTAGTTGATAAATGCAAACTGAAGATGTCGTACTGAGACATTCCATTGCTGTTATTCTTGGGAATTCCGTTCCTCCATTTTCACCTCTCCCGCTGGCTATGAATTCCGACATAGGTATAGTATGGTATATATTAATTTTTCACGGTATATGTATACTTTATAACTATAATTCACAATTTAATCGCCTCTGTTTTCGATTGTTGCCGCCGTATATTCACAGGTTTGGTCGGATGGCCATAAACTAAACAAACAAATCCAATAGGTCACCTTATGCGAATTGGGGGCTGGGAGTTTTTGGTCGGAATGCCGTGAAACTTCGCAGGATACAGATTTGAGACAAGAACAAAATATATGGACATTTTCAGTTATATAATCGGATCGTTTGCTATTATTTTTCAGTTATAGTGGTTGGTGCATCGCTTGGTGGTTTGGTAGTTGTATTCCTTATCGGAGTTATCATGTATTGCTTGATGAAACACAGGTAACTTAACTTACTATATTCTGATCTGTACTTTACCGGTCCATGTTAAATTAATGCGTGTTTTAGGTTTTAACGAGAATTCGGCCTGGTGAAGTGCGGTTATGGTATACAAAGAATAAAGTGTTACCTTTTCTGTGCTATACTAAGATAGTGTAGTCCCAAAATAACAAAAATACTGTTACACGATCACTTTTTATGTTTGACAAAAATATCTGCGTGTATTTATCTATGAGAGTCGTGTCATTACGATCATCAGAGGGGTGATGTATGTTCGTTTTCAAGACTACCTTCTGTGGTTTGGATCGCCGACATATAGTGCTGGCGTGTGGGTGCCTTTCTCTGGTGGTCGCTGGTTCGAACCTCGCATTGAACTGGACTAATTTTCAGCACTAGAATCTGTGCTATACTAGGATAGTGTAAATCCCAAAATAATGTTTCCTTTTTTTACCTGGCATATAAAGTACAATATTAATGTATTATTATATACTCAGAGTAACTACAAGCCAATCAGCCTCAGGATTCTCGATTAACAGGGTCGTGAATTATGTATAAATCGTCGATACTAGTATTGTGATACATATTCCTCTCAATAAAAATAAGAAGATCGACGATAGACCAGGACCCAATAGGCTAGGGATATATACTGGATCGAGTATTTTTGTATAAACTCATTCTGTTTATGGCCGATCCTCTTGTTTACAAAGGTAAAAGGTAAGGCGTATTCAACTCAAACTCATTAATTCTGCACTAATACATTATTTCGCGGCCCTGTTATTGGAGTATAAGGAGACGCGATGAATTGTAATTATCCTGAGTATAGATCAAAATGGTGTACTTTATGCTAATTGAAAACGTTCTTCTGTTTCGTAACCTATACATCTCCAATCACACTGAACTGGGCTGAATCATTGCTAAAACGTACAACGTCCTTTCTGGATTATCGTGCAAACGTTACACAATATTTAGGCCTAATTCAAACTAAAGCTGCACACTAGTATGTAAAATAAGTTCTTAACGACCAACGTGCTAATATAGTTCAAACACCTCCAGTATGGACGAGCTATGAAACACATTATGAATACAGTTGCAATACTCTTGTACGTCATTTGTATTTCACCTGTGCATTTTTATTTTTATTTTTTTATTATTTTTATTTTTTTTCAAACGATAAACGTTTACTCAGTCTTCAAATAATCATTTATACTTTCAGAACATATGTCGATGAAGAATTCTCCAGAGGTCAGAGAAGTCTGTCCTATGTGGCTCTGGAGTTAACACCGTTCTCGGACTCGGATGGAACCGTTGTCGTTGTTGACCCCAGAGAGAATGTGGCGCCATATACAAAGCTGAAGCTACCTGGTTCATCCACAGACAAAAGAAGAAACGCAAAACCATCGACCAGACGCAAAAGTGACACGAACAGAAGTAGAACATATGTCGAAAAAGAAAAACATCAGGCTAAAACGGTTTCATCACTGCCAGCAAAATCCTGTGCTATCACAGAGAAGTTGGCTAAATCTTGACACCTTACAAGGAATTACAAGTGATTATGCACAACCTATTGGAATATCGCTTGTGTGTCTTCTATGTGATTATTCCTCCAATAGCCACTGTCCGAGGGATTTATGTTTGAATATCCATCCACTGATTGGATTATCTAGTAAATATTCACTACAAACTGGAGTATCATGTGAATATCATCCAAACTTCCAATGGGAATATCGTGTGAATGGCAAATACTATTTATAATATAATGCGAACAACCATTAATAATTGTATTACCAAGTTAGTATATGTCACCAACGGCATCATCGGAATATATTCTAATACTTTGTGGAATTTTTATGAGAATTCTACGAATATGCTCAATATTTGCATTATCGTGTGTATATGCCCAATAATGAGATTATTTTGTGAATATAATGGGAAAGCATCACCAGCCGACTATAACGTGAATATACACATGTAAGTCTATGGAATCTGTCTAACGGAGTAACATTTAATGGATTATCGTATTCATTCGACGGCGGAATTAAATTGTGAATATCCATATGAATATGGGTATCAAAGTTTAATATATTCACTGCGGTGAATATTGTGAGAATATTGGTTATTTATGGAACCATCCTGAAAATGTCATATGGAATATGTTGTGAATGTCCAGCAATTGTGTATTAATATCCTTCACACGGGGATTTACAACGGAAGTATCCGTCTCTTAGTATTCCGATGATCCTGTGAATATTCACCGGATATATCCACTTGTGACTGTTACTGTTCTATGTTGATTTATCTATGTTGGACTTTGGGAATGTATTTGTGATATTCTTGATAGTGCTGTTGCAATCTTCGGAGAAACGTCGTTTGATTTCAAATAGTGATGTATTGTCCGTTGTCTTTCAACAATATACTGGTACATTTTCATGAACAAGAAAATGTACTTATTGATGAATTATGCAATAAGTCGCTGTTGATGCTATTATGGTCTTGTTTATCATATCTAGTTGAATATTACAATTATCAAAATACCTCTATTGTAGACACATAATAAATACTATACCCTGACCTATGGAGTATTAAAATGAAGAAAGTGTCGACTGTTGACGTAAGCGACATGGAAAAGAAATATCTGACAATAAAGAATAACACCACCAAGAAGTGCAATATGAGAGAGAAGCTACTGTTATACGTCATAAAGTCTGTCCATTTCAATTAGTTTCCTACTTTGGGG
Organism: Hanleya hanleyi; assembly: GCA_036873755.1. Lineage (NCBI taxonomy): Eukaryota > Metazoa > Mollusca > Polyplacophora > Lepidopleurida > Hanleyidae > Hanleya > Hanleya hanleyi. The sequence continues at coordinate 31,796 of JAVTVY010008361.1, forward strand.
TTGTCAAAAATCAATAGTTAGCTCCGCATACATTTTCTGTTTCTTGCAGTATTTATAGCAAACTGAAATCTACAAAATGACTGCAGTTACTCCGTGATATTGATATTATATCACGCTTGAAATAACTTTGTAATTCTCTCCATGTAAAACTCCAATATAGATGTTTCATGTTATATTATACATTATAATGTATTCTATTCGAGCGGACAAAGTTCATTGATGCCTTATAAATTAATAACAGGCAATCATGAGTGCGTCGCTTATATCCGATGTCCAGTCAATTTGCCGAATGTTAAAACGCACACATTTCTATGACCATATACGGTTTATTTACCTTTGTCCGAGTGAACACCAATAAATTAATACATTATCCTGAGCAAAACATATGCGTGCAATAGGCGAATGTTAGTTTATCTCAATGAGTAATATCAACCCCACGCACGTTTACTTAACATAGCTAACGCAGATCGCACAAACGGCGGTAGCTATTTGTGGTAGGCGTTTGGAGTGACTTCATCGATAGATCAGTTCAGTGGTTACGGCCCTCTAGCAGAGGTTCTGAGCAGACCGAAAAACTTGGTATTTCTGATGTTGGTTTCAGCGATTGTGTAGAACGATTTATATTGATTGACTTGGTTATCTTGTTTACCTTGTAAACTGTTTATTTAAAATCCCGGACATGTCTGAGTGTAACTTCTTGAAGTTTTTTGCGAATCATTCATATCTCCCATACCAGTTCGTTATTAATGAATATCTACATGGAGAGAGTTCTATCTAAGCTATTAGATTGTGATCCAATCCATTTACCATTTTGGAAGGTAATAAAATATGTATCAACGATTAGCAGTCTGCATCTCAATCACTTAATCCGCAACAAAGAAATGTAATCTAGGTAGGGGACCAGTACTAAACTGACACAAACACATCACATATGATATCACCGTTTCCATGCAGAGTAAGGAATCCATCCAGCCATTAGTTCCGCTGTGTCACGCCAGTGGCGCTGTTATGAATCTCAAGTTGAATTCTGTGCGCCTACATTATGTGTGATACATTTTTGCATCCCATAATTACTGGTCCCCAGTTGTGGCATAAGCGTCAACATCCTCTGTACTGCTTGTTTGGAGTCATCTGCTATTGCTGCAATGAAAGAGTTATATCAGCTGACGATTACACAGCATGTATACCCAAGAAAAAAGACTGGTATAACGAATTTATCACATAAATGGGCTATTTTCCTTGTTGGTTGTAACATATGATATAATTCAACCCAAAAGAAAGACAGACGTTATCAAAATTGAACAATTTAGCGCGTATAGTTACTTTACCTGTTTGTTTGTTTGTTTGTTTGTACACCACATGTTTCAATGCAGCATTTTGATTGGACTAGCAGAGTGTATCTATGACGAGATATAGGAAGGAATTATTCGTTCTTGCCTATCACGACAAGCTGTCCAAAGAACTGAGGCCCTTAAATTGTTGCTATGACGTGTGCACGACGAGAGCATCACAGTCTTCGTAAATATATTGCATGCGATTCCTTAACAGCGTTATTATACAGAAACCGCCCCCAATTATTATCCTTACCCCGTGAGCTAGGGAACTGAAACTTACCACACTATACCCTTGGGTCAGGCTCTACCAGAAAATGTGAAAAAATCCAAGAAGGCCGCTTTGATGACGTCACAGTGACGTCATTTTCAAAAACGTCATTTTTTGGTCGATTTTTCGGTCGGATTTTCCGAATTTTTTATTTATGCAATTTCTCCGCAAAAACTGCATGATACATTAGTAAATATTAATGTGATGTGAAATAAAATAGTTTTTGCCCATTTTTTATAACGGAAAAGCAGAAATTTTGAAGAAATATGACAAAAACATCACTTTACTGGTACTCCACGTGGCTGCCATTTTGAATTTACCCATGATCCTCTGATCGGGGGGTTATACAAATAGGCTCTAAATGACCCCAATATGATAAACTATAAAGTCAAGGAGTTTCAACTCTCCATTTTGTGTCATTCCGGATATAGCGCAGAAAGTTTGGTAGGCGGGGGTGGGGAGGTCCCCCCCCCCCCCTCCGCAGGCCAAGTAGGGTTAACATAAGTCGTATCGGTTCAACTGCAGTTGTGAGTTGAAACAAGAGTTGTCTCCCATATTCCGAGTTCATCTGCGTGAGTTTTTACAGGAATAATGTCTTCGAACTTCCATTTCAGTGATATGTGATCCCCTGTGCAACACTATTTTTAAAATAGCCGATTGTGATGGAGAAGTGTGTATCATTATTATGGACACTACATCCGACACAGGTCTGCATTGTACTACATACAGACTTTTATCAGCGCTGGGAGGGACACGGCGGCTTACTTTTCATTTTACTTTTATCTGAAGTGGAGATTCCTGTCACAGATTCCATTATGATTATTTACGAAACTTGTGGTGACTGCATTTGTAAACGCGAAGAGCTGAAATGCACAAACGATCGAGCAATGGCCCTTTCGGTATTCCAGTTACTAGTCTGCAGAATTAAACCTTTATTCGTTCGTTTTCACTCTGTTTGAACGGAGTGTAAACAGAGAAAGGTGAAAATGGTTCCCAGTCAATCGAGTTACCTACATGTACTTTTCCATGGAACAGATAATTGTAGACAACGGTGCCGCGTAATTATACAGTTTAAAGGATGTCAAAAAATACGGTAAATATAATTCACAGTGCAACCTAATTTACAGTCGAATGCCCGTTAACAAACGATAATTATAAAAATACGGTGCCACATTTTACAGTTTAAAGCTTGTTAAAAAGTGGTAATTGCAAAAATACGGTGGAATGTAATTTTACAGTTGAATGTACTGGCACCTTTTCTGGCAGTACTTTCAACTGTGAACTTACGGTGTGATTTATAACAGTGTAGGGATTATGAGAAACTTGCAATTCCGCATAGGCAGGAAAGCGAATCCAGGGCATTCCCCCCAGTGGACATTTCCCCCAGCGGACATTACCCCCATGGGCATTTCCTCCACCCTATATTTTTAGGTTATTTTGAACATAGTTTTTAAATAATTTGGCAAAAACACAATTTTTTTAAATATATATTTTTTTATTTTCTATAAAAAGGATATAAGGATTTCCACATATGTTTTACGATAAATGAGCCAAATAGTGATAAGATATTATACATATACACAGTATATAGCAGTATTATACAGTCTTATAGCACATTTCAAAACAATAAAGCACATATTTTTACAATAAATTTTACGATAAATAGCACATTTTTAAACAATATAATGGATCACATAGTGATAACATATATTATAATAAATACTGGTCCTAGGGGGCCACACCTACAATAACACTGGTGAAAACCCAGACTCCAAAACAATATAATTTTGTTCTATTTTTCACATCAGTTTTCACTTCAGTTCAGTTTTATGCTCATCAAATGGCTTCATGACACCGACCTACCACCTACGAAAAGTTAATGTTATGCTATATACCATGTATACATCTTTTATATTGTTTTAAAATGTGCTATAAGACTGTATAATACTGATATCTACTGTGCATATGTATCATATCTTATCACTGTGTGACTCATTTATCGTAAAACATATGTGGAAATCCTTATATCCTTAAATATAGAAAATTAAAAAAAAATACAAAAAATGTGTTATTGCCCAATTATTTAAAACCTATGTTCAAAATAACCTAAAAATATAAGGTGGGGGAAATGTCCACTGGGGGAAATGCCCACTGGGGGAAATGTCCATGGGGGAAATGTCCGCTGGGGGAAATATATCCGTACACCCAGGAGAGCTTTATCTCATATATACACACGTTTTTTCGCTCCATACTAGAGTTGTTTGCTAATATTTCGTACCTTGAACGAGGCTAAAGCCGAAGTCCCACTTAGGCGAACTCCTTTACGAAGCTTGACGATTTAAGATCGTAAGTATTGGTAAGATACTCGCAAGCTATTCGTAAAGACATTCGCCATGATTCGTAAGAAATCGCTTCAATTCGTAAGAAAATTTATCGCCGCGCCAATTTCAAAATGTTCAAAAAATTCGCCAAGCAATGCGATTCTGCCTTAAATCGCAAATATTCGTAATTTTATCGTAAATAATCGTAAGTCGTCGTAACTACGTGGTAATGCATTGTAATTCAGTGGTAAATTTAATCGCCTTATTGGTAACAGTTCCGTTAATAATCGTCAAGTGAAAATAAATGCGAATAGTTATGATAACTTACGACAGGAAACGATGGTATACGAAGTAATCGTAAACATTTTCCGACAAATATACGAAAGTCGCACTAACGTTACGACAAAATCGCCGAATATATTGCGATTATGTGCGATAAATTGCGATAGCACTTACGACTATGGCGAGTCTTGTACAACTAATTTACGATGACTTACGATTAAGTTACGACACCGTTGTGAATTTAACAACTAGTTAAGAATAATCGTTGCCATAAACGAAGAACTTATTACTTTTATACAATGTTTTTACCACGTTTTTACAACAAATTTACCACAATCATGACACACCTTCGTACGTATTCGCAAGGCATCGTGAAATAATGGCAAGTAGTTGTATGCAGTTCGTAAAAGTTCGCAAATACATCGCACATATTCGCAACTGTATCGCACTGAATCTCCTCAATTTGGGTGTGAGTATCGCTAAATGTCGTAAAAGTATCGTATTTCTTCGTAACTGCATCGCAAATAGTCGTAATTATTCGTAAACATGTCGTATCTTTTCGCCCCAAAATGACGGGAAAACCGGCTTTTGTAAAGCGATTTATTACGAAACATTAGACCAATACATCGCAAAGTTTCGTAAACAACTTCGCTTAAGTGGGACTTGGGCTTATCAGACCAACTCTCCGCCGCTAGAATAGCAACAGGCCTACCAACATATTGCAGTCGCATGGCTTCGTACTTTGAAACTAGCTGGGAATCTTGGAAACTAGAAAAAGAAGTCTGACTCTTCTTTACAAAATCGACAATGGCGAAGCATCTAATTACATAAAAGATCTGATGAATGTTCATAAGAGAAACATTTCGTTATAATCTTCGTAATTCTGTCTGCTACACTAATCATTCTGCAAGGTTGAACACTCTTATAACATCTTTCTTATCCTTAACAATATAGGCCTACGCCTTTGAAACGAATTAAGTTTATAAATAATAAATAGTAATTCACTAAAAATATTCAAAAGCAAATTTACCAACTTCAACCACTTCCCTCCCGAATATTATCAATGCAGCAGCACACTGAAAAAAAAATCCTTAAAACTTAAGGAATATTCCCCGACTATTACACCAGCGGAATATTCCTTAAAATTCAATAAGGAATATTCCGTAGCATGTTTTGGAATTTCCTCAACATGGTAAGGAATATTCCGCTGATGTAATAGTCGGGGAATATTCCTTAAATTTTTAAGGAATTTTTTTTTCTGTGCAGATGCCTTAATATTATCCATACTAAGATCAGGCTCGAATGCAGCCCACTAAACGCAGACTTAATACGAATCAACCTGACCGATAATCCCGTCCAGCCTATGGGGCGACGAAGATCTATCTGAAAGGAAAATACCTGGCACTTCCTACTCATACAACAATTTATTAAGGAAACCGAAAGATTTTAATTTTCTATTTTAACAGGATGGCTTGAAGTGATATGCTGACAGCAATGCTCTGTTTGCTGATTCGTTGACTCCCACCCAGTTCAACAACTGTATACATAGTCCCACCAGATGTACCATACTGGTCCTCATTTCAGATTCTTCGTGTTTATATATATATATATGAAGTTACCTACACGAAGGAACTGAAACAATATCATTACTAGACATCTCTGCAAGGGCATTCGCTAATTGACCGATCACGTGTCGTATCCATAAACAGGTCAACATATCCAACCAGTTGATACACTTGACCTTGCCAATTTGAATGTATTCGGTACCCTAACATAAACCTTCTTTATACGCCCGGGGTCGACGTATATATAACACATAGTGAACCACCGCCAGGAGAATCCAAACCAATCTTCACAGGGTCCAATTCCTGTAAAAAACTGAAATGATGAAATCGCTTTTATCCGCCTTGGATTTTTTGGTAACCATGTCTCGCTTTCTTCACAGATAACGTCACAGCCACGTGGAAATTATCCGGGTCGTAGTCTACTCCAACAGCGCTTTAAGATGACACCCTGTACACTGTATTTGGATTGAACATGGCCCCTAAATCGCTCAAACACGCCCTTGCGCACCCTTGGAATGCTCGCTTTCGCTACTATCCTCGACTGCGCGTGCGCACCGTAACCTTATTTTCCTTCCGATCTACCCTAACCACCTCAAGCGTAGTTTACATGCCGAGAGCTTCGAGCGGACACCCTTGCATGGCCCATTGGGACCCAGGTTAGTCCCTCAATCGCCCAAACATTCCCGGCGCATCCCCAAAATGTCCACTTTCGCTAAAACGCCTCCACCGTGCAGGCACGCCATGACGTCATTTCCCGTCCCAACCACCCCAAACGTCGGCTACATGTAGCATCAGGCCGGAGTTAATCACTTCCGGGTCGGAGCCCTTCGAACTACATTGCTTAGAAATCTGAGAGCAGATCTATGAGCTGTGATTTTCCAGAATTCTTCATACATCTGATATTTCAAATTTCAGATGAGGCTTCAAACTGTACTTCCTAGTGTTGATTTGGGTCACTTTATGGAAAGCATGGTGGAAGGAGACATGACCGGTGACGGATGATAAGGCTCCGTTTACAAATTGAATGACATTCGGTAACACCGATCAGCTGTCAATGGTGGGAATTTGAAATTTCCATAGTGAACTTCTGTCAAGAATTTTACAGTTAATGGCACAATATTGTCATGCAAAGTGGATTTATCCATCGAGTCTTCTGAATTATTGGTGATTTTTTATGCTAATACATAACAACTAACATAATTATTAGTGGACTGACGCCATGTCGAGGGCTTCAATATGGCACCCTCCCTGGTCCCTTGCGACCAATAATGACCAGGGCCCATTTGACGGAGGTTTTCCAAATTTTAGGGTGTAAAGTCTGTGTTTCCGCATTTTATGGTTTCAGGAAAATCTTACTTTATGCATGCACCCAGCCATCACGTGATCGTCCCCACCTCGACCTATTTAACGGTCTGTCCAGTCCGTTTTTCCACCGTTTTTCCGGGGGAAATCCTAGATTTGCATCCACCCCAGTCCGTCACGTGGCTTCTTCTCTATTCACCATGTTGCCCTGGCAAACCCTTCACCGACCATGACCTTTGACCCGGGCGTGACCTTTGACCCGGGCGTGACCAACCGCATTTCCTGTGCAATTTACGCCCTACCCTCAGAAATGGGACTAGATTTACGCTTCCTATAACTACCAAGGAAGTCAACAAACCATCTACATGTATCTGTTATTCCATATGAACATCCAATATTTGCGTGTCTCCTAACTTCTTCCATGTAATAAAGACTGCTACATGCAAATTTTATTATAAGGAAGGTCGCCCGATTTTGACAGCATGGTAATTCTTCTTACCTTTCTACTAGCTGATATCTATAGTACCACCCTGCTGGACGTAACCATTTCTCCAAACGAGGATATAACAATTGCTTATTGATCGCACCCACTCGCCACTACAGAGTTAATCGTGTCCGGAATTGAATATCTGGCGGGCCAAAATCCGCACTTTTTCGGGAAGCGAAAATGATGATTCCTTTATGGCGATAAAATTTTACAAAAAACGAGTAGGTCGACCCCCGCTTTTTTTTCGCCATTTTAAATTGTCCTTTGGACGGGAAACACTTTAACATACATAAAAAGAAAATCGTTTCATACGTTTTCTCTGGATTGCAGGTAGAATTTGACACATTTTCATATATTTTATGGAGTTTTTCAGAAAAGTTGAAGAAGGTTTAAGGATGATTGCACGTCTTTCCTTTTCAATTTCAATAGCTCACAAGTCTCCTGAAATAACGGCACGAGTGTGCCCATTTAGAAAATATATACTTTTACAGGGTTTTTGTTAAAGATTTTACTTCTATTTATGGCCGAAGATCCGAAACCATGCCTGTTTTTAGCCGCACATCATTTAGGTGTGGAATGCACCCTTAATGCAGGCTCCATTGCGCGGTTATAATACACGAGTAGGTCAAATATTGTATGTCCTCCTACTCATTAAACGCGCTTATTCGGACCTTGTAATGACTTGATATGGAACGGGATCATAAAAAATAATTTATCTTAGTCAGAAATGTTTCGATTTTATGCATACTAGATGGTATGATAGCACTGGCCTTGCATATATGCTATTTAGACCTATACAGAATTACCTCCCCTTCGTTAGGCATATAGGTTACTATTAGTGACCTGTATGTCCTATTATTGTCAATGTGAATGTCAAACTGATTAATTTTCAATACGGATCACACCAACACCCTGATCTAAAGTGAATGAGAGCGTATTATTTTGGTTTTGTCCCTTTTATCTCGAAGTTTGTACTCCCACCCCCCAATCTTTTGGAAAAGTCGGAATGAAAAATTATTGTCAATTTGGCTCGAATTTCAGCTATTTTGTGTTTATTGTGCTCCTCATGCCTCATTCGAAAGCTGATCATCACTCCCGATCTTTGTACATGGGTCTGATTGCCACGATCAATGCATAATGCTATGATATTCTAATTGAGCTCGTAAACTCGTGATTTTTCAGCAAAAGTCGCAAAACCAAAGATGGGGTAGGGGAAAGTGATTGACGGGATATCCGATAAAACTGCATACTACAAGCAAGTGTCGCATACCAAGAAACTCGCAAACACTCCCAGATTGTCATAGCCTTGAGAAAAGAAATTCTGAGAAAACACCCTGCCTTTAAGGGTGCACTCCACACTTACCACGGTTTCGCACAAAGTGGCCCCTCCTTAATTTTATTATAAGGAAGGTCGCCCGATTTTGACAGCATGGTAATTCTTCTTACCTTTCTACGAGGATATAACAATTGCTTATTGATCGCACCCACTCGCCACTACAGAGTTAATCGTGTCCGGAATTGAATATCTGGCGGGCCAAAATCCGCACTTTTTCGGGAAGCGAAAATGATGATTCCTTTATGGCGATAAAATTTTACAAAAAACGAGTAGGTCGACTTTTTTTCGCCATTTTAAATTGTCCTTTGGACGAGAAACACTTTAACATACATAAAAAGAAAATCGTTTCATACGTTTTCTCTGGATTGCAGGTAGAATTTGACACATTTTCATATATTTTATGGAGTTTTTCAGAAAAGTTGAAGAAGGTTTAAGGCGTCTTTCCTTTTCAATTTCAATAGCTCACAAGTCTCCTGAAATAAGGGCACGAGTGTGCCCATTTAGAAAATATATATATTTACAGGGTTTTTGTTAAAGATTTTACATCTATTTATGGCCGAAGATCCGAAACCTTGCCTGTTTTTAGCCGCACATCATTTAGGTGTGGAATGCACCCTGAACCATTCACGCTACGCCTTCATGTTACTCATAACGTCACAGTCTTTCTTTGTTCTTGACGTGACCTATCTGGAAATCGCGACGTCCCGGAGACGGCATGTTGTAATTTACGCCAGCTGGCTTTTGAGACGTGTTTGTTTTTATCGATACTAAACAAATTTGAAGAGGTGTTCAAGGATGGAAGACTTAATATTGATATTTTAGTGGGATTTAATCTTTGAATGTCGATGTGATTTGTGGTCAGTGGAAAAAGTTCCGTCAGTTTCAAAGGTACTAGTATGCATGCAGTCTGCCTGACAAAAGAGCGGGTATGTATTGAAACTCCATCGCCAACGCCCATGGATGAGAAACAACTGAACATAAACACATCGAATTTGACTTGTATTAGGTCAAAATAGCTGAGGGCTTTTAGTCAACGATAGAAATTCTGAATGGAAAAAGACTGTCCTCACTTTCATTACTCCACTAAGTCCTTGTAGTACACATTTGACCTTGAAAAATACAATGTAAAGACAACAACAGAAACGACGTCATGATTCAAGATTCAAGATTCAAATTTTATTGTACAGACACCAGCAATGCAGCAGAGTACAAAACATGAAATGAAGATGACCACATTTAACAGTTGAACAGCAATATAACAATATGATCATAATACTCATAATATGACTAGAAGTATATATACATATAGTAATCTAAATACCGTACGTACGCAAAACACTGGACCTTAAGTTTTGCTTTGTTCATTAAACCACAAAAAGATGGTAGAGCAGATTTGCCCAGTCAGTCTTGTGTCCTGGCAAGACATTATAAAAACAAACTTTTCATTATGTGTCCAGTTCGCGAATGCTGGATAAAGTGATGTAATTGATGATGACGTCATAACAATATGGCTTGCCGTAAACGTCATCAATTTTGACGTAGCGACGTCTTATAGCGACGGCTCTGTTGTCACTCATGCCATTTGGCTGCTGAGACGTGTTTGTGTGGATAGTGAATTTAGTCTGTGTTTTGTTGAGCTTCGAATGATGGAGGACGTTAAACTACTGCTGTAAGTAGCGTTTGAACTGCATTGTGAACGTGAGATAACACTGTTTAATCATCTTGATTGGTTTATATACCGAAGATTCAGGCGGCGAGTTTGTACCAAATTTTGCATGGTTGCGCCTTCGCAATGTTTTCTTATAGTTATCGAAAACGTGCTATTCCATTCGTGGTATGGCTGTATCTTTCCTCATAGACTCAATGACGCGTATTCCCCGAGTAACTGTTTAAAAGGGACCGTTGAGTTGGAGAGGACTTGTGCCAATAGATTTCGATAGTTCTGAATTCTAAATACCGGGACACATCCTACCACGGCTAATAAATAGGCATGCCCGTTTTGTATTACTTTCAGCGATCGTTTGGACCAGAGATACCTGAAGAAGATTATCGTCAGAATCACGGAACTTCGGCGTGTTCTCTTGCCCTTATTTGGTAGGTAGACCTATTCAAATCAGGATATAGGCCAACATGCAATGGTGTCGAATTTCTGTATAATGCATATGACGCGCTTTTAACGAGAATGTAGTTTTTTTCAGTGTATGAATTTACTTGCATTAATTTCGGAAACCGGACAGTGCTATTCACCCACTCTCACATTAGGCATAATTAAAACAGCAATATGGGAACAAAATAAACGAATAAGTTCCATGAGCACGCGGATATTCACGATAGTTCTATTTTACCGCTATATGTCAATGCTAGACTGAATTCTCATATATATATCTACAGGTGTTGTACACAAAATTGCAGATATGAAAATTATATATACCAATAGACTTTTAATATATAAAGCTTATTTACTGTTCTTTGTGGTTAAAGGCATTATTCTACTCAATTATTTAAAATTACCGGCATATCTAAAACTTACTTAACAGAGGGGAAATCGAGATTCGAAGCCTTCAGCAAGTTACAAAAGATCAGCGACATTGCTACCAAGGTTTTGAACATGGATGATGGAGACAAGGCCATGCCTTCTTCCGGTGATGGACAGGTTAACAAACCAAAGACGTAAGTTTGCGTCTAGAGGTTTTCGAGTAAATCTAATTTTTGACCATCTGTCACTCACAATCTGCCATATACAATCGCGTGTCCCTTCTACATCTTACGTCACGTATATTTGTCGACAAGTCGAACTATAAATATATCGATATTACAGAAATATCTGAACATCACGTTAGTACACGTATATACACTCTCAAAACTAGTGTGTACAAAAGAAGTACACCCACTGTGGCAAAGATTATCATGCACATTACTATGTACAACAAATTTTCCACACGAAAAATTGTGTACAAGAATGTGAAAATGTATGATACAAATTACATTCCAGTGGTAGTGCAAATTTACAGTTCTGGGAAGAAACGTTTGGAAGAATTAAATATGATCATTTAGACATATTCAGCGTCCTTTCACATTTTTGTTTCAATCATTTATGAATTCACAGCCACAAAACGTTGTATTCCTCCTCGCCACCAAGGTTTCCCTCTCGCTTTCTCTCCTATCGTCGCAGATCTAGACCAGGCTGTTCGTGATGATGCGTTGTATTGTATTCACTGTGAAAAACATGGACGAACGTCGTATACGATTCAACACACCACAGTTGAAATCAATGCGGGAGATTACACGACCCTTTCTGTATATTATACATAATAAAACATCGAAACTAAAGGGTTTTAACTGAACTAGTAGGAGTGTACAGGATGCCTATTTTCTGCGATGAGCAAAGGAGATATTCAGGAATCCAATCCAATTGTACGCAATATCTGTTTACGTATAAAGGTACACAATGACATGCGAGCAGATATGTGCGCAGTAGCTCAGAGATTGTAGCTCAATACCTTCTAGGATGATATAATCTCCGGTTAACTATACTTTTTATTGGCAATCTTTGATATGCAAATGAATTTCTAGTCAAGCTTTAATTCTAGTCAAGCTATGTATTACTTGTGGTGTTTATGTGATGTATTGCATGTAATAGTTGTATGCTTGTGATGATTCAACAGAGGAAGGGTAACCGAATCCAAACCTGCGAACAACACACCAAAACCGGATGCCGCCCTTCAAGAAATGTCATTGGTCAAAGTATTAAAATGGAAATTGACATCCTGGAAAAGCTGAATGCAAAGAGAAAGGTGAGATTTCCAAATTACTCTCCTGTGAAATTATTTCGATTTTACCTGGGTCATTAAAATCACCTTCATTGTGGTATTAGGAACGAATTTGTCAGATACGCAAGAGGTGGGGACAACTTGACGATGTCGGGGGACTAAAAATCAATCATATGACTTCTTCCCAGAAAAGCATCCCTCGGCATCTCACATTCAGACTAGAATACAGAGGATTAGTAGGCCTATCTAAGCCGGGCTTATGTTGCCAGTGTTATAATGTGAAAACTATATAACCACACGATCCTTGTCACCGTCTTAACCCTATCTGCCTGGGCTTTTTGGGACCTGTTGTGGCCTGGGGGGGGGGGGGCCTTTCGCCCCCCCCCCCTTATTATTTTTCTTACCACTAGAGCTAGGGAGCTGAAACTTACCACACTATACCCTTGTGTCAAGCTCTACCAGAGAAAATCCAAGATGGCCGCTTTGATGACGTCACAGTGACGTCATTTTCAAAAACGGCATTTTTTGGTCGATTTTTCAGTCAGATTTTCCGATTTTTTTATTTATGCAATTTCTCCACAAAAACTGCACGATAAATTAGTAAATATTAATGTGATGTGAAATAATATAGTTTTTACCCACTTTTCATCGCGGAAAAACAGAAATTTTGAAGAAATATGACAAAAACATCACTTTTCTGGGACCCCACATGGCCGCCATCTTGAATTTTCCCATGATCCTCTGCTCGGGGGCTCAAAATGACCCCAATATGATAAACTATAAAGTCACGGAGTTTCAGCTCTCCATTTTTGTCGTTCCGGAGATAGCGCAGAAAGTTGGTAGGGGGAGCCATTTCGCCTCCCCCTCCCCCCTCTCCCCCAGGCCAGGTAGGGTTAAGTGGAATTAGATACGCTAGCTCGGGAGTTATGATGACAGATCAGCTCAAATAATTGACTCATCTGATCTTAATGTATGAACATCGAGGGCGCCTGATGGAGTAAACCTCCCCTCACCCTCCATCACCTTACATCCGGTAACTCAAATCACCTGTTCACAGCCAAATAAACCCATGCATGAAACATATTGTACCGTATACTCATACAAACATCTAATCTAATTCTTTATCTCATATATTCACAACAGATGCTTTCCAAAAAGTTTGAGAAACTTGAGCAAATGATGAAGAATCAAGACCCCGAGCATGGCGAACTGCCTAGGTCTCGATATTTCAAGTTATTCAACACTGAACAATTACAGAAGGTCACCGAGAAATTGCTCTCCAAGCAACAGAAATACAAAGAGCTACTGAAGAACGAGACAGAGACAAGATCTTGCATCGAAGAGGTAATAATTGTAGGACTAATTTAATGTCTCTCTCTCAACTATGCCTTTACATGTTGTCTTAAAGGCGGTGGTGGAGGGGAGAGATAAGTTAGCTTCGTACCGCAGCAACAAATTGACAATTGTATGAAAGGTGCATGACATACTGAAGGCATAATGCACTCTGATATATTGTTTCTTCTTGATTCTTTCTTGGCCCTCTTGGTCTATACGTGGAACCAATTTTGAGCATTATTTGATCAGTTAATATTTCTTCCGTTTCAGAAGCTGCAACTGAAGGGGCTCCACCTGACGAAGCACCAAATCCGTCTGCTGTCCTTCATGATCCGACTTCTTCTAAAACTCGTTCAACGTCTGTCCTATAACGGGTAAGTTTATCAACTCCCGATTTCCCAGCAAGATCTGGGAATGTTTGTAACAGGTTTCCGTTCGATGAAGACAGTGTCACACAAATCCGTCTTTGATTCTTTTTGACGGCAAAACCACGTGATAAGAGTCGCAAACTCGTTTTTTCCGGGTGACAAACTCTGGTATTTTACCTTGTTTTCAGAACAAGAAAACTGGAATCCGAATTCGAAGAAGACAGTGACGACACTGAAGCACACTGCAAAGTGGCACCGTATTCACCCTTCGACAATGCTGACATCTTTCCGCTATGCAAAGACTACGGTAAAGAGAAACATTTTTGTTCTGCTCTGGCCAACGGCGCCTTGGTCAATATTAGGTATCCTCCAATCTCTTCCTTCTTTGCCCCTTCCCCAATTTAGGTCCAACCTCTAGTCACATTATAATATTCGGTCACCTTTAGATGATTATGATGATGATGATGAAAACTGCAAAGTCTACATAAACAGTATATCTCATAATAATATTCCCAGCACGAAGTCGATGGTTCCTGATCAGCAGCCACCCACGAAAGTTTCGTCCCATTCAGGTGGAACGCTAAGACGCTCAGGGAGTACAAATACCCGAGATTTAAAATCAACCCGCATATTTCACGGATTGATGGGCAGCTGGAATATAAACTGAACCGGTCCAAGCAATAAGCCCTGAATGAAAGGACAACTGATCCTGAAGAATAGTAGTGATACAGAAATCTTTATTTAGGAGTTGTATCTTTCATGCCTTGAACTTGATCTATTCGTCTGGATACGATGGAATTGCATGAGGTTCCATACTCACGATGATCTCCATGCAGTACGGTCTATATTTTCTTCACCTTGTAGACATCTTCCTAGCCTCCATGTTCCGGAAAGACAAGGATCTTCCACTACCTCCAACCAAGCAGAGAGATGTCTATATGATGGCAGTGAAACCGTTCACTGGACGCGGTCCTTAAAATCGGTAAGTTACGGTAACTTTAATTGTTGATGGTAACATACATGTATTGGGGTCTTAACTCTTCACCTATAAGGATGGGAACGATAGTGGACTAGGGTAATCCCGATCTCGGGGGATGGGAACTGAGAGGACCAGGGTAATCCCGATCTCAGCGGATGGGAAATGTAGAGGACCAGGGTAATCCCGTTCTCGGGGGATGGGAACCGTAGAGGGCCAGGGTAATCCCGATCTCAGGGGATAGCGACTGTAGAGGGCCAGGGTAATCCCGACCTCAGGGGATGGGAACTGTAGAGGACCAGGGTAATCCCGATCTCAGGGGATGGAACTGTAGAGGACCAGGCTAATCCCGATCTCGGGGGATGGGAACCGTAGAGGGCCAGGGTAATCCCGATCTCAGGAGATAGCGACTGTAGAGGGCCAGGGTAATCCCGATCTCAGGGGATGGGAACTGTAGATGACCAGGGTAATCCCGATCTCGGGGGATGGGAACTGTAGAGGACCAGGGTGTCCCGATCTCAGGGAATGGGAACTGTAGAGGACCAGGGTAATCCCGATCTCAGGAGATAGCGACTGTAGAGGGCCAGGGTAATCCCGATCTCAGGGGATGGGAACTGTAGAGGACCAGGGTAATCCCGATCTCAGGAGATAGCGACTGTAGAGGACCAGGGTAATCCCGATCTCAGGGAATGGGAACTGTAGAGGACCAGGGTAATCCCGATCTCAGGGGATAGCGACTGTAGCGGACCAGGGTAATCCCGATCTCAGGAGATAGCGACTGTAGAGGACCAGCGTAATCCCGATCTCAGGGAATGGGAACTGTAGAGGACCAGGGTAATCCCGATCTCAGCGGATAGCGACTGTAGAGGACCAGGGTAATCCCGATCTCAGTGAATGGGAACTGTAGAGGACCAGGGTAATCCCGATCTCAGGGGATAGCGACTGTAGAGGACCAGGGTAATCCGATCTCAGGGAATGGGAACTGTAGAGGACCAAGGTAATCCTGATCTCAGGGGATAGCGACTGTAGAGGACCAGGGTAATCCGATCTCAGGGAATGGGAACTGTAGAGGACCAGGGTAATCCCGATCTCAGGCGATAGCGACTGTAGAGGGCCAGGGTAATCCCGATCTCAGGAGATGGGAACTGTAGAGGACCAGGGTAATCCCGATCTCAGGAGATAGCGACTGTAGAGGACCAGGGTAATCCCGATCTCAGGGAATGGGAACTGTAGAGGACCAGGGTAATCCCGATCTCAGGGGATAGCGACTGTACAGGACCAGGGTAATCCGATTTCAGGGGATGGGAACCGTAGAGGGCCAGGGTAATCCCGATCTCAGGGGATAGCGACTGTAGAGGGCCAGGGTAATCCCGATCTCAGGGGATGAGAACTGTAGAGGACCAGGGCATCCCGATCTCAGAGAATGGGAACTGTAGAGGGCCAGGGTAATCCCGATCTCAGGGGATAGCGACTGTAGAGGGCCAGGGTAATCCCGATCTCAGGGGATGAGAACTGTAGAGGACCAGGGTATCCCGATCTCAGAGAATGGGAACTGTAGAAGACCAGGGTAATCCCGATCTCAGGGGATAGCGACTGTAGAGGGCCAGGGTAATCCCGATCTCAGGGGATGGCGACTGTAGAGGGCCAGGTAATCCGATCTCAGGGGATGGGAACCGTAGAGGGCCAGGGTAATCCCGATCTCAGGGGATAGCGACTGTAGAGGGCCAGGGTAATCCCGATCTCAGGGGATGAGAACTGTAGAGGACCAGGGTATCCCGATCTCAGAGAATGGGAACTGTAGAGGACCAGGGTAATCCCGATCTCAGGGGATAGCGACTGTAGAGGGCCAGGGTAATCCCGATCTCAGGGGATGGCGACTGTAGAGGGCCAGGGTAATCCGATCTCAGGGGATGGGAACCGTAGAGGGCCAGGGTAATCCCGATCTCAGGGGATAGCGACTGTAGAGGGCCAGGGTAATCCCGATCTCAGGGGATGGAAACTGCAGAACACCAGGGTAATCCCGATCTCAGGGGATGGGAACTGTAGAGGCCCAGGGTAATCCCGATCTCGTGGGATGGAACCGTAGAGG
>JAVTVY010008362.1:0-21920 GCA_036873755.1 Hanleya hanleyi
AACTCATGGCATATTATCTGCAAACTAAATTTGACAAGAATATGAAGGCATCCTCAACCTATTGCCCAGAAACCAAATTTAGACTTTGCCACAAGGAGTCACCACCTGTAGGTGCAAGCAGGCAAAACACAATCCCAAATGACATCTCATGTCATGGTATCGGCATATGAACTTTGAGACTCTGAAAAGGGGTCAAGTTATTGCCGGTACTAGATGCCCACCGGTGTTCATGTTATTTGGGGCGGGTCACATATGAATACAAAATTTGAGAATAATCTGATGAGCAGTTGCCAAATTATTGCCCGAAAACAAATTTTTCCACCAGGAGACGCCACCTGTAGGCAGAAGCGGGAAAAATACAATCCCAAGGAACATGGTATCGTGGGGACATCTGCATACCAAATTTGAGAAGAATCCGATGAGGGTCCCCAAGTTATTGCCCAGAAACCAAATTTAGATTTTGACACCAGGTGACGCCACCTCTAGGCGCAAGTCAGTGAAATGCATTATCAAGCGACATCTTATGTCACGGTACATTCATACAAAATTTGAGAAGAATCCGATGGTCAGTTCTCAAGTTATTACCCGGAAACGAATTTGTGATGTTGCCACCAGGTGGCACCACCTGTGAGTGCAAGTGAGCGAAAGGCAATCCCAAGCAACAGCTCCTGGCATGGTAAATGCATGCCAAATTTGAGAAGAATCCGATGAGCCACAACGTTTCTCATGTTACCCAGAAAGGTACATATGTAGGATATTTCAAAGAAATTCGACCAAGTGTTTCTAAGTTATCACTTGCAGCATCGAATAATGGAATGAACTCTAGTGGCGCCACCTCCGGGTGGATTTTGCTGAAACGCATCACCAACGGTGTTTTGTCGCAGGGAATGCATTTACCAAATTTCGAAGAAATCCAACAAATTGTTCGAAAGTTATCAGGATTTGAACAAACATGAACAGACATGCATTAAAGATTGGAACAAGACCCAGTGGTGCCACCTACAGGCGGATCTTGCTGAAACGTAATACCAGCGACGTCTTGTCGCAAAGAATGCAGATGCCAAATTTCGGAGGAATCCGACAAAACATTTAGGAGTTATCGCTTACGCAGTATTTGCACGGACATGCACTAAATATTGGAACAAGACCCAGTGGCGCCACCTACAGGCGGATCTTGCTGAAACGTAATACCAAGAGACGTCTTGTCGCAAAGAATGCAGATGCCAAATTTCGGAGGAACCCGACAAAGCATTTAGAAGTTATTGCTTACGAAGTATTTGCACGGACATGTCCGTGCATGCACGGACACATAGAAGCAAGACCCCAGTGGCGCCACCTAAAGGCGGATCTTGCTGAAACGTAATACCAAGAGACGTCTTGTCGCAAAGAATGCAGATGCCAAATTTCGGAGGAATCCGACAAAGCATTTAGAAGTTATTGCCTACGAAGTATTTGCACGGACATGTCCGTGCATGCACGGACACATAGAAGTAAGACCCCAGTGGCGCCACCTACAGGCGGATCTTGCTGAAACGTAATACCAAGAGACGTCTTGTCGCAAAGAATGCAGATGCCAAATTTCGGAGGAATACGACAAAGCATTTAGAAGTTATTGCTTACGAAGTATTTGCACGGACATGTCCGTGCATGCACGGACACATAGAAGCAAGAACCATTTTAAAGTCCCCGGCCGCGTTGCGGCGGGGGACAATAATGTGAAACAAGCAGCCAGAGGATGCTAGGTCCCCCGCCAAAATGGCCGCAATATTTATAAGCGCTGTCGGTTTCAGAAGATATTCATGAGGATGGCAACAGCTACTTCACAGGCGTAAGAAGCAGAGGGGTCTTTCCACCTTCCCAGGTTTTGAGATCAACTCCGAATGGCTGATTGAATGTTGATTGCTACTGTAATATATTTTCTTTACCATGTAGCATGAAAATTATGTAACCGAAATGCAACCCCAAGAGACAACTCATGGCATATTATCTGCAAACTAAATTTGACAAGAATATGAAGGCATCCTCAACCTATTGCCCAGAAACCAAATTTAGACTTTGGCACAAGGAGTCACCACCTGTAGGTGCAAGCAGGCAAAACACAATCCCAAATGACATCTCATGTCATGGTATCGGCATATGAACTTTGAGACTCTGAAGAGGGGTCCTCAAGTTATTGCCGGTACTAGATGCCCACCGGTGTTCATGTTATTTGGGGCGGGTCACATATGAATACAAAATTTGAGAATAATCTGATGAGCAGTTGCCAAATTATTGCCCGGAAACAAATTTTTCCACCAGGAGACGCCACCTGTAGGCAGAAGCGGGAAAAATACAATCCCAAGGAACATGGTATCGTGGGGACATCTGCATACCAAATTTGAGAAGAATCCGATGAGGGTCCTCAAGTTATTGCCCAGAAACCAAATTTAGATTTTGACACCAGGTGATGCCACCTCTAGGCGCAAGTCAGTGAAATGCATTATCAAGCGACATCTTATGTCACGGTACATTCATACAAAATTTGAGAAGAATCCGATGGTCAGTTCTCAAGTTATTACCCGGAAACGAATTTGTGATGTTGCCACCAGGTGGCGCCACCTGTGAGTGCAAGTGAGCGAAAGGCAATCCCAAGCAACAGCTCCTGGCATGGTAAATGCATGCCAAATTTGAGAAGAATCCGATGAGCCGCAACGTTTCTCATGTTACCCAGAAAGGTACATATGTAGGATATTTCAAAGAAATTCGACCAAGTGTTTCTAAGTTATCACTTGCAGCATGGAATAATGGAATGAACTCTAGTGGCGCCACCTCCGGGTGGATTTTGCTGAAACGCATCACCAACGGTGTTTTGTCGCAGGGAATGCATTTACCAAATTTCGAAGAAATCCGACAAATTGTTCGAAAGTTATCGCTCGCGAAGGATTTGAAGAAACATGAACGGACATGCATTACAGATTGGAACAAGACCCAGTGGCGCCACCTACAGGCGGATCTTGCTGAAACGTAATACCAGCGACGTCTTGTCGCAAAGAATGCAGATGCCAAATTTCAGAGGAATCCGACAAAGCATTTAGGAGTTATCGCTTACGCAGTATTTGCACGGACATGCACTAAATATTGGAACAAGACCCAGTGGCGCCACCTACAGGCGGATCTTGCTGAAACGTAATACCAACAGACGTCTTGTCGCAAAGAATGCAGATGCCAAATTTCGGAGGAATCCGACAAAGCATTTAGGAGTTATCGCTTATGAAGCATTTGCACGAACATCCACGGACATGCGCTAAAGATTGGAACAAGACCCAGTGGCGCCACCTACAGGCGGATCTTGCTGAAACGTAATACCAACAGACGTCTTGTCACAAAGAATGCAGATGCCAAATTTCGGAGGAATCCGACAAAGCATTTAGGAGTTATCGCTTATGAAGTATTTGCACTGACATGCACGGACATGCACTAAAGATTGGAACAAGACCCAGTGGCGCCACCTACAGGCAGATCTTGCTGAAACGTAATACCAAGAGACGTCTTGTCGCAAAGAATGCAGATGCCAAATTTCGGAGGAATCCGACAAAGCATTTAGAAGTTATTGCTTACGAAGTATTTGCACGGACATGTCCGTGCATGCACGGACACATAGAAGCAAGACCCCAGTGGCGCCACCTACAGGCGGATCTTGCTGAAACGTAATACCAAGAGACGTCTTGTCGCAAAGAATGCAGATGCCAAATTTCGGAGGAATCCGACAAAGCATTTAGAAGTTATTGCTTACGAAGTATTTGCACGGACATGTCCGTGCATGCACGGACACATAGAAGCAAGACCCCAGTGGCGCCACCTACAGGCGGATCTTGCTGAAACGTAATACCAAGAGACGTCTTGTCGCAAAGAATGCAGATGCCAAATTTCGGAGGAATCCGACAAAGCATTTAGAAGTTATTGCTTACGAAGTATTTGCACGGACATGTCCGTGCATGCACGGACACATAGAAGCAAGAACCATTTTAAAGTCCCCGGCCGCGTTGCGGCGGGGGACAAAAATATAGGTTGGTGTGCATTTTTTAGCCGTAGGCAACGTTAAGTGGACTGACCCATGCTCAATTTGATAACCCAGAAAGCATTGGGAATAGCCCTAGTTTTGAAGCATATTCATGAAAAATTCATATAAATAGTATTTAACTTTTTCTTATATTCTAACTGTTTGCAGATAATCACAATGTCTATCAAAATTTAGCAAATTGGATGGATGTTGGTGTGCAAAATTCTCGGCTAGAAGGCTTTTAAAGGAAATCCCCATCTCTTAACCTAGGGAAGGGAGATAACCCAATAGAAAAACAGGCAAAATGGCTGCCAAAGTCAAAAACCACCAGCGGACATCCTTAATACAGGTTACTGGTCATGCAGGTTTATGAGAAGCTAACATGTGTTGTTCTGTTCCTCCTTGACATACAGGCAGGTGTGGAGTTTTACTTCATTGTCTGGCATTATTTCATCATTAATACAATACATGTACAACTAAGCATTTAGCCCTTTACTTTTCATCATGAATACAGTACTTAATAAAATATGACAGTGTCAATACCTTTTGAGGATGCTTGGCTTTCCTCATCACTGTCATACACTCTGTCATCTCTCAACGATCGTATAGCTTCAGCACTGGTGAACATCGCACCTCTCTTCTCCCAGCGAGCATTTGTATAAAAATCATCCGGATTGGCTGAAATCAAAAGGCAAATTTTGTAATTAGAATATAAAAAAAAGTGTATTAGGTATTGTGATTATTTATTTGTTGAGATACAGGAGTGTGTGTCGGGGGGGGGGGGGGGGGTGGTCAGGGCATGTGTGTGAGCGAGAATGTCTGGATCACAAGTCAGTAGAATAATACATCTCAATAATGGAGTAAGTATGTGTGAGTAATCAGTATTTGACGTTTTGTTTTTTTTGCATCTTAATCAATAATTAATTGTATTGATACCTATCCCATTTACTCCAGTGAGTTTGAATGTCATTCTTTCCTAAAACATGCAAAATCAAAACATTTACCAATAGGCAAATGCTAAATTTGGTGTATACGTAGATGATGAACACTTAACAGCCCCATAAATGTGATGATGCCCAGTGCAAAATGTCACACCAGTGATATCGTCCCATGTTGAACCCCCGGGATATATGAAAGTATGAGCTGTGAAGAAAACAAACATACTGATTTCACTCCAAACGTAACTTCAAAATCAGTTGTACAGCATTATACACTACTTCAAACGCTCACAGGAACATCCAAACGACTCTTTGTAAACATCATATTGCCAACAAATGACACTACGAATTGACACTGATAAAGGCCTTCTCACATTGTGATTTGTACTAATTCGGCGGGGAATCCCCCCCCCCCCGCCCCCAAAATGGGGTTTGTCAGTGCCATTCATTTTGGCGCCAGGTGGCACAAGTGTATTTTCAGTCCCCGGAAGGAAGTGTATTCAGCACGCGGTTTAAAGCTCTTTTTGACAATGTAGTAGTAAAGCACTTCACATTCAAAATGTGGGTTTTTTTATGTATCTTGGTCCTTTGAATATGGTAAGATACAGAAAAGAGATATCGGTCTCTGATATTTCATGTGTGAATTTGATTACTTCATGGGCATTATTAGAGATTTAAAAAAATTGGAGCACTGCTGCTTCCTTGAAAAACTATTATTCCGTCATCTCTAAAACGTCTGTGGAAGATGATTTTGTCCTTGTGCTGATATTGTCTGATTAAACTATTAATGTGTCTGTGAATACAGATATAGGACAACTCAGGGCTGGAAACGGCACCCATTGAGGCACCGATTATTTGCCTGTAGTTCTTTCCGTTGAAGGTAAACAACTCATTCTTTGTGTAGAAATTTCTACAATCAGTTCAATGTATGGGCGTGGCAGGTCATAAACTATGTTCTCGAATTCCTGCAAATCTGCTCTAGGAGCTGTAATAATTCTGTAAAAGGGAGATTGGTATGTCACGTCGTAAGTGGCAAGGATGATCTCGTGGTTTGTTTCCAAGTTATTGATAAAAACTATCGTGTCAGACACACTTGTTTTTCACCAACGGTAGTAGAAAGTAGTCCACATATCTTCCATTTTTTCAGTCAGAGAGTTCCTTCAAATGAAAGCACTCAAAGTACTGATGTCTGGATCGCCAATAATGGGTTTAAAGTTTCAGAACATTTCAGCTGGCATGTTTCAGCCGATAGCAGATGTATGGATACATGTGAAGATTTTCTCCAAGTTGTGGACGAGTCTGTTTGGGGAAACACACCTGGAACAGAGTTTAGTCTTCAAGGAAGTGAATTTGTGAAGGTAGCTCATTTCGAAATGCCAGGTCTTCGTGGTACATGTAGCAAGAAACTATCTGCAGTAATATGCTCAAAAGTGGATCGTCTGCGTCAATGTCTTCTACCAGTTTTTGCGAGCAGATTTTCATAATTCATGCAATTCTATTGTGACAAAACGATACGATAAATTTGGGAGGAGACTGGATAGTTTTATTAGCTGATTTTATTGATAGTTCTGTGTAGCGCAGATATTGGCAAGAGCTGCATGTGTTTACATTAAGTGCCCAAGATCATTTATATATAATATACCTGGTGTTTATAGTAAATTTGTTTGTTGACAACGACAGCGTTGGTGAGACAAGTTGTGCAAAAATTCCTGTTGCTGTTGCTGCACGATCATTGCGTATATAATTTAGTTTGAAAAAGTTTGAACACCAACAACAACCAAACTCTTCGAAAGCGGTACCTGAAAAATTCTGTTGTTTCCGATTTCTAAAAATTTTGTTGTTGGTGTGCAAAGTTTTTCAACTAAATTATAGACCTATTCGGGGAGCAAAGTCCCCCAGAATACATTGCACCATCCTCGCGAGCCAAGTGTATCTATCGATCTGTTACACTGGCTATAGTTACCCATACTAGTTCTGGATATAAATAGGTCAAGGGGTTCCTCTAAATCAAACCAATCAGTGAACGCGCTAAGCTAGCTGAAATGCCAATCCGCTGCGAGGCAGGAAATGTGACAGGTTTGGATTTCAGCGCGGGCCAAAGTGCTTTCATGTCGGAATGAAATCGACATCGGATGTCAAAGCAAAACCACAGGCATTGGATACCGACATGTTTGCTAATTCAAAACAAGCGTGGGGGATGAAATGTACGAGAATGTTGATAGAGGCATCGGCCCAAGAACTCATTCGAATTACCAAAAAATGTCCAGGTAAACCCTCTGTGATTTACCTGGACTTGTGAAGATGACATTGCACTGGACAGGAGAAATTCACAAGACAAGAAAAATGTAAATACTATCGTTGTTGCTTCGACACATATCTCCTCTAGAAATATATTCCATGCAGTATGCGTACACATTAAAATAGTAACGAACACCAACTTCACGGGAAAGGATGAGGCTACGAGTGTTGAAAACTAGGGGTCTTCATAATCGCAGAACCGGAATCTGTCCAGCGAGAGCGGAACAAAATTTGCAACGTCTGCTCGGCGAACACGCAATGATCGTGCAGCAAAAACAACAGGAGTTTTCGCACAAATTGTCTCTCCAACGCTAGAAACAAGAAACGAATTACGAACTATAAACGCCAGGCATATAAGTAATCTTGGGGGCTTACCGGGCTTTAGCCGATTGCACGGAAACAGACAAATGCAAGAACAAAAAATAGTCCACGGATTCAAGCAATCCCTGGGCGAAGAAATGAATATGAAATAGCCTCAAATTCAGATTTCGTTTTCTTTCTAGTTAACATGAAACGATCACGACTGTTTTTTCTTCATTTTCTGGTTAATACCCTGATAGAAGATAACAGCCCCAAAGTGCAAATCACTGGCGGATTGTTACAGGTCAACACAGGGTCATTGTGATATAGTGCACGTACACATTTTCAGATATTTCGTGAGTGGCAGCATAGTCTGGTCGACACCGCGTAAAAATGATAGGTCGCCATAGAACAGCCCATGATTCCTACATTATATATTTTGTGTATCTTTGGTAGTAAGTATTATGTTGGCATACTGCCTACATCTCATTATCCAGATATTTGCCGAATTCTTTAGAATGACAGTGGTATTGTTTTTGTCGGATTCTGTAATCAAAATCTGATCATTCATGGCTAATGATTTCTCTTCTTTGGTAAATTGTTGGTGGATTTTATCTGGAATTTATCAATGATTTCCATTCTGGTAAGTACATAATTAGTTCTCCACTGGATTAAATGCCAGCGGAGGCATGAATGCGCAGATTGTGTTCAATATAGATTAAAATGTTTCACGATAGATAGCTTGCTGATTGTCAGCAAAAGAGCAGAACGTCATCCTCTGTTAGAACATATTTTTATAAGTTTCGAATATATGATTTGCCTGTCTATGTCCGGTTTTGGCGCTTAACTTTAGTATTTTCATTCTTCAGATGTTCCTTGGAGCATTTGTATTCTGAATGTCAAATAATTTTTGCTCGAGTTAGTTTTCAACAGCAATGGGTTTGCAAACTGGTGCAGTCAGGAACCCGCGAAAATTTGTAGGACTGAAAGTATACAAGTGCCGCCTGGGGAAATGATTCAGTTTGACAAACCCCATTTATAGCATGCACCTAATCAATGGCATGAAACTGGACCTGTTCTATTTCATATGATTTGTAGCACGCAACTAATATCAAATGAGTGTTCTCACCATGCAACTGATTTGTATGCTAGAATCTGTTACTACAAATCGCACCTTGATAATGGGCCTCAAGTCATTACTCGACTACGCTGAAAAAAAATGGTGTAAGGCCCCATAAAAAAAATGCCTTGTTTCCCATCACTAACTTTTCAAAAAGTCGGACGGGCGGTCCTTTTTTATTTTTTATTTTCGTAAGGGCATGGGAATGGTTCAGTTCATTCAAGAATCCACTGATATTAAAATAGTGATTGTTTAATTGGATCCGAAAATTGGATCCGAAAATGGTATATTCATTTTAAAGTTTCATTTTGTACACGGTCTCGTTATAGAGATTGAATACATTGGATAAATCGACAGAAATCCCATGGCGTTTGTATTTTCATTCTCACCTCCTACAAGGTGCTATATATGTGAGGTCATCTCATTCTGATTTCGTAGTAGCAAACTCTCCATTCCTATGCAGGTAGACAGAACTCAAAAGATGGCATATTGATAAAATCTGGAATCATTGTGATTTGAAAGACAAAACTTTGGGTGTTTTATTCCAGCAGGAAACAATAAGCTGAGCTATTCTCGCGAAATGGAGAACATGACGATCATGAATTGACGATCATGAATATGACCTTAGGCAGTCATACCACAAAGTCCACTAGGCATGAAATTATATCACGGAGGAATAGAACAATGTACGATCTTCAACGGAAAATAAATATCAACTATACATTCATACCGTGAAAATGCTGCAGATGTTGTGTTCCTGTATCACTACAATACATTTATATATGACTAGAAATTTATACAAAAACAGAACGAAATGAGATTACAACCATAAAATTGCAAACAGTGCGACAATATCACGGACATGTCGCCTTGATTACAGCAAAGATACTTGTCATTGAAAGACCTTCAACGAGGTTCAATTACAGATCAAAAAGTAACAGAATTATTATCACAGTCTTGGAAAGGACGAATAGATATAAACATCTTTAGTATCTCCACACACAAAACAGTCAAGTAAGTAGTTCAATCATGAACGTCGCTCGCATGGGCTTACTCCGTTCAACAACGGTGCAGATTCCCCACATATTTTATGGGGGCGCTGTGGACTCGATTTTCTCGGAGTTCGTCCGGCTTTTAGCTCTGCTGTGGCTAGATAAACATCTTACAAATATTCTACGACATTAACTTCAGAAAATCTTTGCGAAATAAAGACAAATCTTACCTTAGACGACCAACATCAGTGAAATCCAAACGACGGTAGACTGCGCGCGTGAAAAACGTTCCAAATTTACGCTCGGTTACATGTTTTCAAAAAGTGGTATCGTGCACGGAAACGGACTGAATTTGAATCCGCTCAAAAGCATGCATTCCAGGAACAAGAAACCGCGATGGAAATAAAAGCAAATTCTACGAATTGAGATCACATAAAATATCACTTGCTTTGATTCCAGAATATTGCCCTCCTTAATATATGAAAATAGCTGTGCACAGTTCAGTATGTGAATAAATGTTTAAATGATATAATATTGTTAAATCTGTCAATGCAGCGTTTGCTCATTAAACGCCACTACTTTTTTTGATGAGAGAGTGGGAAGAGAACTTATATATATATTTCCATCGCGGTTTCTTGTCCGCTGGAATCTAATTCTTTTGGGCGGATTCAATTCAGTCCGTTTCCGTGCACGATACCACTTTTTGAAAACATGTATCCGCACGTAATTTTCGAACCTTAACCGCATGCGCAGTCTGTCGTCGTTTGGATTTCACTGATGTTGGTCGTCTAAGGTAAGATTTGTCTTTATTTCGCAAAGATTTTCTGAAGTTAATGTCGTAGAATATTTGTAAGATGTTTATCTAGCCACAGCAGAGCTAAAAGCCGGACGAACTCCGAGAAAATCGAGTCCACAGCGCCCCCATAAAATATGTGGGGAATCTGCACCGTTGTTCGCTAATGGGCTGAGTTGAACGGAGTAAGCCCATGCGAGCGACGTTCATGATTGAACTATCAAGTAAGAAGTCTCGATCCAGGACAGTGACATGCAATGGTGCACAGAAGAAACATCAAGTTGTTGGCAAGGCGCCGGTAATCACACAAGGTACGACTTGTCGGGTATAAAATCTTGACATCACTCCAGCTCATATGCCACAACAAGCATTCGTAGCGCGCCAGAACAGTCGCTGGTACAAACCAGTCAGTTCAGCCTCATTTTCATACCAAAAGAAACACCAACAAGGCAGGTGAGAGAAAATAAAAAATAAAAAATAAATCGGGGCGGGCGGAAAAATCGGGGCGGGCGGTGATGGGAAACAAGGCATTTTTTTTATGGGGCCTAAATACTGGAAAGGAAGTCAAGGGTGCACTGACTTGCTAAATTCTGATCAAAAAGCGTTTTAATTGGTTACTCTATTTTTAGAGCAAGGATAGCCCTTGAATATCATCAAACTACAGATGGGCCATTCCTGGGCCATGGGCCATCATTCCCAGGTTGGGGAAAATACCTTGATCGAGGTATGATACCTTGATCGGGGTATTATACCTTGATCGGGGTATTAGCCTATACCTCGATTGGGGTATAGGGCTATGTCAACCTCAGTTTTTATATATTTATGGAAAATGTGGACATTCACAAACATGCCGGACTGCATGAATCTTTCAACAGCATCCATTGCTTCATTATTCCATGATTTTCATGGCAACGTATTGCTTCGTTTTATGCGACTAATCGTTCAAATTAGCCACTTCAATATTTCAAAAATGAAACACGGCTTCAAATGACACATTCGGTGAAATTTATTCTGTAAATGAAAAAAGCATGGGGTGGCATACTTCCATATCAAGGTCAGGTGCAAATTGCAGGATTTGGGAGGCAATGCCTAGTTAATAAATCAAGTTCAACTGACAGATACATAATCTAAACTGCTAGCATGTGCACATAAAAAACAGACCTCTGCTCTGGGTATTATGACCCTGCCATGTGTATGCATGCTAGGAGATTGTGCATTGCATCAGACAATTTAATCAAATTTATTCATCAGTCAGTGCATCTACATTCATGCAACATGGATACGACTTTGAGATGGAAGTATGCCATCACATGCCATTTTCATTTACATAAATAAATTTCACCGAATATGTCATTTGAAGCCATGTTTCATTTTTGAAATATTAGGGTGACTAATTTGATTGATTAGTCGCATAAAACGAAGCAATAAGTTGCTGTGAAAATCGTGGAACAATGAAGCCATAGATGTTGTTGAAAGATCCATACAGTCCACGGTAGGTGTGGATGTCCACATTTTTCATAAATTGACAAAAACTGAAGTTGACATAGCCCCATACCCCAATCTAGGTATAGGCCTATACCTCGATCGAGGTATAATACCCCGATAAAGGTATAATACCTCGATCAAGGTATTTTCCCCAACCTGATTCCTATGACATTCTGGTGTTTTAGTCAAGGAATGACTTGCCTGTGTTTTCATAGTGTCATTTAAAGGCGATATGTTCGTGCAAAGTGTGGTTTGGAGCATCTGAAGTAGGCCATAACTATGCTGTATGGTACAACTGATTTTGAAGATATGTTTGGAGTGGAAGTTTGTCAACAGCTCATACTTTCGAAAGGGGTCTAACAACACGGGACGATGTCACTGGCTTGACAGTTTGCACCGGACATCGTCACGTTCACATATGAACAGAACTGTTCCCCTCCCCCCGCCACACACACATCAATATTACCTACCACTTTTCGGCCTTGGTGTGTTGTCTATTTCTGCCTTCAGTCTCTGAAGATTCCAGTCGTTCTGTCTACATATCGTCCTCAAGCTCTCACTATATAGTTCGGGATGAACGTTACCTACACACGTTTTCCTGGCAGTATCCATACGGTCTCTTGCTGAGTAAGGCCGATCGGGGTACACCATTGTCACCATTCCCCGTTCCGCCAAATCGTTCCTTGCCCTTCGCTGTCGTCGTTCATCATAAAGCTCTGGGAGATCTGGGCTTCGGCCCCACATTTTTTCTATTTCTATCTATTCGCGAAAAACTATTTTCATGTAATTTACTTGTGTGAAATAAGCAGCAGAAGTATTAGATACTCGAGAAAACAGATAATCTCTTGTCGGCATAAAAACAACGGGCACCTGCTCCATCTTTGTTTTGGTTGTTGCCGCGCTACTGCCAGAAACCGTTCCGTTTTGTCGTGATCGAACATGTTCAACCGCATTAAAAGGGAGGCAATTCATGATTATCTCCCCTGATTGTGATTAGCCTGGCGTGCTCTGAACTAACAATAGTCGGCCGACCAAAGCGCAAAAATGTGCTTCAAAAGTCCCAATGGCATTTTTTGTTAGAAGCGGGCATCCATGCCAGATGTATGGGTGGATGCCCATCCCATTTTTTTTCGGACACAGCGCTCAGTTTTGACCACTGGTGATAAAACTGGTCATTTTTCATTTAAAGATGTAATCAGCCTCAAAATGGATGGATTTTGTAAACTCTCCCCTGTGCGTTTTTTCAGCAGGGAAGATCACCAAAGCATCATATGTATTATATTTGATGACAGTGGGATCGTCATATACAACGAATGCAAGAATATCTTGTCAGAGAACTCTCTCTGCTTCGACGGCTTTTCTGTCTCGCCATTGAGTGTGTGTTGTATGCGGAGAAGAAAATGACGTCACTGCGTGACGTATGAGTGACGTGGCGACGCTCACGAATTTGAAGGCTGCACAGCTGCAACCATCGGATAGCGTCATGGCTCGTGCCTACGGTTCGGTGATGTCGCATAGCATACGTTGGTAGAATGCACCATACGTGTATACGCTTGTTGACACGGCCGTGGAAAAATAAACGGCATGCCATGCTGTTTATTTTTAAAGATCAACTCCTTGTATTTTCTCGTGAATGGTAGAAACAAGTTTAGTTTCTTGTGGTCAGATGTGTTTCATTTTGTACCTGTTGTAACATACGTCACTTTCGCTGAGTTTGAGAGACATCGATTTCAGCCCAGATTTGAGGCTGATTACATCTTTAAGGTTGTAATCGACAAATCTAGAAGAACCGGCCTTTCTAAATATGTATTACAATTAACTACACCATCGTCAAACATATTTCAAAATTTCTTATTAACTACATCTATCGTGAGCGTGTCGTGGCCGAATGGTTAGATTGTCTGACTCTGACCCGGAGTGCTACAGCTGGTGTGGGTTCGCGCCTTGCCAGTGACCGCTTACATATATACTCGCCTATTCACAAGGCGCTGGGCTGATTCGGTGTCCAGGGTAATATGGACTGATGGTGGAACTAGTTGCTACGCTAGACCTTCGCCAGCGGAGGCACTTGGAGAATAAAGTACCTGGGTGTCTTTCAGTGACCGCTATATAAATCCACTCACAGTAGTACATCGCACACACCTGGTCAGAAAAAGGGACGGGTCTATATGTACAGTCAGGAGGTGTCAATGCACTGTAAACTAGAGGTTCCGCTTTGACCCTTGAGTTGCCGCTCCGGCATGAAGCCTATGCTGGTTGTTTTTTTGAGCAAAAACATACGTCTCCCCCAACCTCCCACCTTGCCTTGAATGGGCACATAATTTAAGGGAAAGTGCTATCAAATGAATGTAGCAATAAGTATCTTAAACAAAGCTGCGTATCTAAAAATATTAATTGCAAAGAAGCGATTTTCATTGTATATACATGTACAAGTAGATGAACGGTTGGACGGACACCGGACACGGATGAATACATGCACACATACACTAAAACCTGATCAAATGCGGGGGCTATCCCAATGAAGCTTCCATCCAAGTTTGGTGAAATTCCATCCAATAGTTCTCAAGATATCTTGCAGACAAAGCCTGTATATACATGTACAAGCAGATGGACGGACGGACGGACATCGGACGAACGCATGCACACACACCAAAACCTAGTCAAATGAGGGGGCTATCCCAATGAAGCTTCCATCCAAGTTTGGTGAAATTCTGTCTAGTAGTTCTCCAGATATCTTGCAGACAAGCCCTGTATATACATGTACAAGTAGATGGACGGACACCGGACATGGATGAATGCACGCACACACACCAAAACCTAATCAAATGAGGGGGCTATCCCACTGTAGCTTCCATCCAAGTGGAGTGAGATTCCGTCCAGTAGTTCTCAAGATATCTTGCAGACAAGGCCTGTACATATATGTACAAGCAGATGGACGGACGGACGGACACCGGACGAACGCATGCACACACACCAAAACCTAGTCAAATGAGGGGGCTATCCCAATGAAGCTTCCATCCAAGTTTGGTGAAATTCTGTCCAGTAGTTCTCCAGATATCTTGCAGACAAGCCCTGTATATACATGTACAAGTAGATGGACGGACGGACGGACACCGGACATGGACGAATGCACGCACACACACCAAAACATAATCAAATGAGGGGGGCTATCCCACTGAAGCTTCCATCCAAGTGTGGTGAAATTCCGTCCAGTAGTTCTCAAGATATCTTGCAGACAAGGCCTGTATATACATGTACAAGTAGATGGACGGACGGACAGACACCGGACACGGATGAACGCATGCACACAAACCAAAACCTAGTCAAATGAGGGGGCTATCCCAATGAAGCTTTCATCCAAGTTTGGTGAAATTCCATCTAGTAGTTCTCCAGATATCTTGCAGGTAAGCCCTGTATATACATGTACAAGTAGATGGACGGACGGACGGACACCGGACACGGATGAATGCACGCACATACACCAAAACTTAATCAAATGAGGGGGCTATCCCAATGAAGCTTCCATCCAAGTTTGGTGAAATTCTGTCCAGTAGTTCTCCAGATATCTTGCAGACAAGCCCTGTATATACATATACAAGTAGATGGACGGACGGACGGACACCGGACATGGATGAATGCACGCACACACACCAAAATCTAATCAAATGAGGGGGCTATCCCACTGAAGCTTCCATCCAAGTGGGGTGAAATTCCGTCCAGTAGTTCTCAAGATATCTTGCAGACAAGGCCTGTATATACATGTACAAGTAGATGGACGGACGGACGGACACCGGACACGGATGAATGCACGCACATACACCAAAACCTAATCAAATGAGGGGGCTATCCCAATGAAGCTTCCATCCAAGTTTGGTGAAATTCCATCCAGTAGTTCTCAAGATATCTTGCAGACAAGGCAAGGGGACGGACAGACATCCATCCAGGCAGACAGACAGACAGACAGACAGCACAAACACTAGATGTCTCCCCCCAACATAGTTGGGGGAGACATAATAAGTTACTTGCACAGCCTGCACAGCACGGGACCTCGACTGCTACTGACCCTGTCTTGACCACCCTAGTAAGCGGCGGGGTTACTGCAAGCTTCTAAATACCTCTAAGAGGGTGCTCCTAGATGAAAGGAGGGATTTCCCAACCAACAACATAGTCAAACATATTTCAAAATTACATGAAAATACATACAGATTCCGGAGACAAAAACACATTTTCTCCGAATTATATAAACTGACAGTTTAGCATGTTTAGCACATCAATTTCCAAAGAACAGCTTGGTCTAAGGGGCTGAAACTTTCCACAATATATATCGGGATGAAGTCCTAACGAAATGTCTGAAACAATTCAAGATGGCCGTCTTAATGACGTCACAGTGACGTCATATTCTAAAAATTTGCTTTCTGTTCGATTTTTAAGTCATTTTTCACTTTTTTTATTTATGCAATTTTCTCCGCAAAAATAGGCAAAAAACGGAAATAATTATCTTGTGTGAAGTAAAATAATTTTGGGCATTTTTAGGCACAAAAAACAGCAATTTTGAAGAAAAATAACAAAACGCAATGTTTTGAATCACAACATATAGACCGCCAGTTTGAATTTATGCATGATGTTCCGCTCGGAAGGTTATGCAAAAAGGCTGATAAAGGACCAGCTTTGATAACCTATGTAGTCGTTCTAGACACAGTAGGACATAAAAAAGCGCTTTAAGGTGGCTCCCTGGTTACAAGAATGGCTGTTCTGCGCAGCTTTTTACCCCTCAGCCTATAAGGCTGTGGGGTCTTGTCGTCGGCAAGTATGTCCGGTCAGTCGTCCGGTCGTCTGGTCGTCAGTCGTCAACAATTTCTGTGACCGGTCTAGAAGCCAAACCGTTGCTTGTAGAGACTTCAAATTTGGTATACAGGATTGTTGGGTGGTTAGCCACAAGCATTTCGAATTTGGGTAATTTATGATGAATTTTGCGGTTTCCATGGCAACGTCATGGAAACTTCTTCAACAATTCTTGTGACCGGTCTAGAAGCCAAACCGTTGCTTCTAGAGACTTTAAATTTGGTATGCAGGATTGTTGGGTGGTCAACCACGAGCCTATTGAATCTGGACACGATTGGTTGGAAATCGGTTGAGTTGAGGCATGCAGAGTGAATAGACGTACAGTCGCACGAGCTCCCGGAGTACTAGTCAAGCTAATCAGTAATGTGAATTGAATGGTCTACATTGTACACGCTAAAGCCTACTGCCTGCATGCTTTAACACGCCCAATTGTGTGTTGCCGGCCTATCTACCTAGCATAAACTGTCTTATTTGACTTATTTACCGGCTTATTTCAACCTATATATCTCGGATCTACCAAAATGCCGCCGAAAGACAAACCAAAACAGTCGAAGAAATCCCAAAAGGCGGACCAATCTGCTGAATCCGACGAAGACTCAACCGAACAAACTGATCTGGAAAATTTCATGGCGTTCATGAAGAAATCTGTGAGTGATATCAAGTTTTCTCTCAATCGAGTGGAAAGACAACAACAGGATTTCATGGAAAGACTAGTTTCAGTCGAGCGAAAGCAAGTTGACCTAGAGAAGCACATCGAATTCTCGGACAACGATGTATCTACACTAAAGTTGGAAAGAAGCAGAGATTCCAAGATTACAGATGATCTCAAAAAACGAATGCTGAAACTGGAAGAAGAAAATCAACAGCTACGAGAACGGGTCCTGGACAATGAACGTCACAGTCGTGCCTTCAATCTCCGTTTTGGTGGAATTACGGAAACCCAAGGTGAGAAACCGACAAAATTAGTTCAGGACATTATTCAAAAAGATCTGAACCTCCAAAACATCACAATTGAAAATGCGCACAGACCCAGTGGACCAAGAAGAGAAGTCATAACGCGTCATATTATAGTACGTTTCCTTCACCGGCCCGAACGACGTGAGGTTATGTTGGCTGCCAAACGAATGCTGAAATCTGGCAATCCCGTGTTCGTCACAGAGGATCTGATCCCGGAGGATCGAAAAAAAAAAGAACTTCTTCAGGGAATACATGAACAAATGCTACCAAGAAGGTAAAAAGGTTCGTTTTGCAAGAGGGAAACTTTTTGTTGACGGGAAGGAGATCAACGAGTCTGCTATATGAATTCTTCTTTTCATAATTACGACTAAATAATCTGAAAGCAGACAAACTCACAACATTATTGTAAATACTATATATATATCTCCGTATATTGAATATACAGACATTTTGCCAAAATATAATGTAAAGACAGTCTATATGATATGCTATAACATAAATTTATAACCTTCTGTCTTATGAGACTGTTTTATTATCCCAAAATAACGAAAATACTGTTATATGATCACTTTCTAAATGATAAAAAAATATATGTTTTATTGTCATATGTAAATATAGGCCTATTTGTGAATATTGTAAAATATTATTTCTGATAAAGCATGTTTAAAAAAATAGTTTATTCATAAAATACATTAGTTTGAATTCATTTAGCATGCCATAATGCCACAATTCAGTTAAATGTATATAAATTAACATGTAAATATTGCCGCCATTTCTGTCTGAACTAATTTGTTCATATTTACTGACTAGGTGATGATATATGTCATTATTGATTCATTTTTAGCATATTCGAATACTTCTCTTTCCACGATAGCTTTTCAGCTGTCCTCTACTGATACCTAACAATCCGTACCCGTATCTATTACTATATACACACATGTACATGCAGATTGCTTTCAACCTATGAAACACATGTTTTAAAATTAACTAGAACTCGTGGACTTCGAAAACCCCATCCTATTTTGTAATTGGTATGTAATAGATCTGGGCTTTGTTCCTCATACTTATATGCCAAAATAATACCCTGTCATCATTGGACATGCTCTCGGAGTGGCAGACTAAATGGTCTGGTTTGTATTTCAGTCACCCTTGAAGTGTCTGCAACAATGCTGATTGCTTGATTTATAGGTACTGTATCAATAGTTGATACCCATTTACCCAGAGTTTGTTCGAGTCACTCTCCTGGTCGTTCCTGCCATCTTGGTCGAAGTGGTCTTGGGTTTGTCATCGCAAAAGTGACAGCTCTACTAGGCTGTTCCATTAAGTCATCATAACCCGCGAATTTGGAGAGGAATGACACGGCGCTTAGGATAATAGATTTGCATAGAATTTCCCGTCAAATATATAGAACATGGTAGAATACAGATTGGTGACACTTGTAAAATCAGATGTGAAGCATTATCTTAAAAAAAAAAATTCTGTTTGTAACGTGTGCCGGGCCGGTCAATGAACGGGACGCAGCTGAGCTTAGTCTCGTTATATGGTAGCGTACAAGCTGTCAGGC
Source organism: Hanleya hanleyi (assembly GCA_036873755.1). Lineage (NCBI taxonomy): Eukaryota > Metazoa > Mollusca > Polyplacophora > Lepidopleurida > Hanleyidae > Hanleya > Hanleya hanleyi. Next base: position 19,329 of record JAVTVY010008362.1, read on the forward strand.
CGCTGTCCCTGCCGACACTAGTCCTTGCCAACTAGAGATTCACTTCGACCTGTCACCTTGTCTGGATCGAGAAAGTAGGAGAGTGTAGAGACAACCAAGGCTGATATAGAGTCAAATAATGTGCAATAATATTCAGTTAAATGTACAGGATGATCGTGAGTTAAGATGTAAATATGTACAGTTATTATATACACGCGCCGTGTAAAGGGCGGCCTGGCTGCTGGCCCTTTCCACACGGTAGGTGATCGTAGGGGCGGCCTGGCTGCTGGCCCCTCTCTTGGTATGGAATGTCGTTGGAGCGAGGCCAAGGATAGCGGCTCGACGTCCTTCCTTCTCCCGGCTGTTGGAGCGAGGCTATGGATATAGCCGCTCTCTTCTCTGTAAGATAGGTATATCGTCCCCAGAAAACGTCGTGGCTTCCCACCGTGGATAGGACAGTCTTCCCCTTACAGGTACGTCTGGTCCCAGAGACTGCTCCGTCTTCCCACCGTGGATATGTCCGTTCTTCCACTGCTGTATCCTGTCTTGCGAGGATGCCTCCGTATCGCCTTCCCTCCAAGGTAAGTATCTTCCCCAGAACGTCCCCTGAATGTGTCGTGGCTTCCCACCGTGGATACGTCTACTTCTTCTTGTGAGAGATCCCCTCCACAGGTAGATTCGTCTGATAACCGTGATCTCGGCTGACTTCTATCCAGGCGTAGTCTGGCTTGCGAGGACCCTCTCCTCAGGATGTATCCGGCAAGATGCTGTGCTCTAATATAACGTCTCTGGCAGTAAATCTGTCTGTAACAGTTTTGAGATGCTGCTTCGGTGGCGTGCTCATAGGCACCGTAAACGGCCCAGTCTGAGGTACTCACGACGACCGATAAAACAGACCTTTTCCCGATAGACTTCCTTCAGCGTCTTAGATCACATCAAATTGCCATGCTTCCTCTCACAGGTTGGTACCAGTTTTCTGTCACCCGTTTCACGGCGAGAACGCTCTCAGACAGCGTTATGCCTCTCCACCGTGAACACTTCAGGGCCCCCAACACATAAGCTGGCTTGTGAGAGTGACTTCTTCCTTCGAACTCCAATCAGGTAGGTACAGTTGGATCGTAGTAGGTATCTCCAGTACAGTATAGTGCATCCTTGTATCAGCAGCCCAATTTCATAACCCTGGGAATATTACCAGTCGCCCGAACACAAGCCCAGCATTCGTCGACAATACTGCTGCTCAATACCCTTCACTAATACTAGGCACTGGACTTCTATGTTCCCTCTTTTCCATACCGGCACCGTCCACCGATTATACGTCCGTCTCCGTTGTTAAAGTACACAATGTTCCCTGTAGGTACCACTTTAACCTGTCCCATAGACTTTAGTCTATAGCCCAATAGAGAAGAGCTGTTACCTGGTTGCAGTTCAGTTCCGAAGTGATTTTCATGCCTGATCTCCGTCTTTTATACACATCAGGCCACGTACATGTAACGTCTAGTTGCCCGTATGAAATCTCACACTTCCCCGCAGCGCCATCTGCACTATCCAGTCAAAGACAACTCACACCAGTGTACAGTTTAGGAACGATAACTCCAACCGTTATCACAGAGCAGACCTTGTGGGGAATTCCCGACTTCTAGTTTCACTTTCGTTACCGCTAATTATATCGCTGTATACAGTTTGCACAGTTTTCTTTGTTAACGGGAACATTAGATAGCCTTCTCCGTTGATATCACAGACCAAGAATGGACACTAATACTGGACGGTAAGTTCATTCAGTTATATACCCGTTGTATATCCGTATTTTATGCTGAGCGTTGTGGCTTCATGTAGACCCCTATTTCCGTTCATTTCCGGGTTAGCGTGCACACTTCGTTCCAGACTTGCACTCCGGTTGGGGCTTGTGTTTAGTCCTGATTTAACGTTTAGGGGATACCAATATTCGTTACAATATCATTGTAAATACATTATCTCAAAAAGTCCTTCACTTACAACAATGAAACTTCATACAGTTGTTTAATACAGCCAGTACCAGAAGCCTATTGAAAGTCGGTGCCATTGGATGTGTTTTTCAAGAGTTATGCCCCTTTATACATGTCTGACTGTTTTTATCCTTGTAAACACATTATCTCAAAAAGTCCTTCACTCACAACAATGAAACTTCATACAGTTGTTTAATGCAGCTAGTACCAGAAGCCTATTCAAAGTCGGTGTAATCGGATGTGTTTTTCAGGAGTTATGCCCCTTTATACATGTCTGTCTGTTTTTATCCTTGTAAACACATTATCTCAAAAAGTCCTTCACTCACAACAATGAAACTTCATACAGTTGTTTAATACAGCCAGTACCAGAAGCCTATTGAAAGTCGGTGTAATCGAATGTGTTTTTCAGGAGTTCACACAAACCTGTGTGGATTGCTGTGAATAGACAGTAATCCTTCGACTACATCTACTATAGGTAATCACTGCTCTATTGCTATATTGTTTTGTCTGTCTATGATCTATATCATACAGGTAAAATTATGCCCACCCCAAATATGTGAGTTGTTGGGGTCAGAAACATTATTTCCACAATTGCTCTGGGTCCGGCCCGAGGGGTCCCGATGGCGACAGC
>JAVTVY010008362.1:21943-44338 GCA_036873755.1 Hanleya hanleyi
ACTTTGTGATCAGTATACAAAATGTGCAGAGTGTATAATGTCATGTTTGTGGTCTAATGATGTCTTTCATTCATATCTCATCAGTTCCTTTACTCAGTCGGTATGACCCGTCCCTGGCTTAGTTGAGGTGGACACCTTTACAGCTCCATCTCCCCTCTGGCTTACAGATGCCATGAGATCTGCCTCTTTCCATAGTTATTTAAAGCTTTTGTTGCAGATCTTTCTACAGGTAAAATGAAGCTACCTGTCACCATGGTAGGTGTATTACAGGACCAATTGCAAATCAAGCAATGTGGTGATTGAAGTCGAGCTTACCATGTCTCCCATGGAAACCGAAGTCCAGGCAGAGTAGATCATGTTTTTAGTCTATTCTAATTTGTTTCGCAAGTGATGCCTTCCGTGCTGATGCCCTGCTCACCTCCAGTGTGTCTCTGATATGCTTACTTCTGTCCCAGGGAAACCCGTCTTCCTTCACCATCCCTAATTTCTGGACACTGAGAGCCAACCTCGGACGTATCCAAACCCTGTAGGAGGTCTACAGCATCCGGTTCATGATGTCACTTCTGATTTGGGATACCATGTTTAACAACCATCTGAAGTTGAATTTATGAGTTCAGGGCAGGCAACCGATGTTATGGATAATATGTTCATGCACACTTTATTCATCCTCACATGGTTATACTCATTCGCCTGCTATTGTGACTGTCATGCTTCATGGGTCAGTAGTAGGTAAAGACCGATTTGAACCACATTGACCTACTTTTTTGCTCCCCCGGGGCCGTATTTGAGGCGTAACTTGATCACGTGACGATCATGTGATCGCTGGGGAAAACTACCTCCAGCACAAGAGAGTTCCAATCTAGGGGGAGGTAACTCTGGGTGACTATAGTTCCGGCAACCTGTAACCTTTGTATTCCTCCGCGGTGATACGGTCTGTGGCGGTGATGCGGTCGCGGGAAAAAGCTTCCGCGGAGAAAAAGTAGTCCCTGGACTTGAAATACGCTGCATGGTCCGATTGGGCCGAGTGAGGCTCTTTTCAGTCATGTCATGGGTGTTTTCACAGAATAAATAAATAAATAAATAAATAAATAAATAAATAAATAAATAAATAAATTAATTAATTAATTAATTTTAATTAATTAATTTTAATTAATAAATAAATAAATAAATAAATAAATAAATAAATAAATAAATAAATAATAAAAAAAAGAGTGAAACTCTATACAACGAACCCGGGACTCGAACCCGGGTCCTCTTTATCTAGAGGCAGACACGTTACCCATTACGCCACGAGCTATAGGCTACATATCAAGGTTGAAAATGGTCTATATATGTCTACGGTCCATACTGGCGCACTGGCCAATGTTGAATCTAATGCGAAACTTACTTCTATACATTTGCGGTATGGTTGTTCGGATTTATTTGACTCGTCTCGTCATGTAGAACATTATGGGAAGTGTTGCGGAGCGAATCGGTGAAATTTTTGAAAAAAGTCACCGAGGTCTGTAAATAGCTCCAAGGGAGACAACTCGTGTCTGGACTATGACAGCCGCTCGTGGAAGTGTTCGGCAATCTGTAGGGACCGCTAGTGGACCGATTGGGTCGAGTGAGGTATCAATGTGAAGCATTCGTGAAGGGGCATGTGATGGGCTGGGTGTCGGGTTGAAATAGCGGCATTCTGCGCATGCGCGGTGGCCCAAGGGTATGAAATAGCCGTGTTGGAGCTAGGGGAGCCCCTAATGGTCCGATGGGGTCGAGTGAGGTATCAAAGTGAAGCATTCGTGAAGGGACATCTAATGGACTGGGTGTGGGGTTGAAATATCGGCATTCTGCGCATGCGCGGTGGCCCAAGGGTATGGAAATAGACGTTTTGGAGCTAGGGAGTCCCTAATGGTCCAGTGGGGTCGAGTGAGGTATCCAAGTGAAGCATTCGTGAAGGGGCATGTGATGGACTGGGTGTGGGGTCGAAATAGCGGCATTCTGCGCATGCGCGGTGGCCCAAGGATATGAAAATAGCCGTGTTGGAGCTAGGGGAGCCCCTAATGGTCCGTTGGGGTCGACTGAGGTATCCAAGTGAAGCATTCGTGAAGGAGCATGTGATGGGCTGAGTGTGGGGTTGAAATATCGGCATTCTGCGCATGCGCGGTGGCCCAAGGGTATGGAAATAGACGTTTTGGAGCTAGGGGAGGCACTAATGGGCCGATGGGGTCGAGTGAGGTATCAAAGTGAAGCATTCGTGAAGGGGCATCTGATGGACTGGGTGTGGGGTTGAAATAGCGTCATTCCGCGCATGCGCGGTGGCCCAAGGGTATGGAAATGGACGTTTTGGAGCTAGGGGAGGCACTAATGTGCCGATGGGGTCGAGTGAGGTATCAAAGTGAAGCATTCGTGAAGGGGCATCTGATGGACTGGGTGTGGGGTTGAAATAGCGTCATTCCGAGCATGCTCGGTGGCCCAAAGGTATGAAAATAACCGTTTTGAGAGCTAGGGGAGTCCCTAATGGGCCGATGGAGTTGAGTGAGGTATCAAAGTGAAGCATTCGTGAAGGGGCATCTGATGGGTTGGGTGTGCGGTAGAAATATCATTCTGCGCATGCGCAGATGCAATGCGGAGCTCACATCCAATCAGAAGCGAGTATTTCAAATCCGTCACAGAGCTTTCAGCCAATCAGAAGCGAGTATTTTGATCCGGTGCATTATGGGCCATATCCAAGATGGCGGCACGTATGTTCAAGATGGCTGCACATCCGGTGTCGAAAACTGGCCATTTCGTCGGGATGTGGTCACCTAGTGTCGAAAACTGGACCTTGTATGGGTCCTGCTAGACGTTTTGGAGCTATGGGAGCCCCTGATGGGCCGATGGAGTTGTATGAGGTATCAAAGTGAAGTATATTTCAAGCATGGGTGGGTGCATGTAAAATTTTTCCTGAAAAATGCGGAACACGGACTTTATCCTAAATTACGTGAAAATGCCTATATGGGGTATAGGGGGTATAGGACCATCCTGGGAAACCTACTTCTCGACATTTGCGGTATAGGTTGTGGGGTCTCGTTTTCTTAGTCTCGTCAAGACAAACGTGATAGGAAGTGTCCCGCAGCGAATCGGTGAAATTTTTGAAAAAGTACGATATAGCCCCATATAGTCCCATACTGGGGGTATAGGATCAATGTTTGTCCCCCTGGGAAACGTACTTCTATACATTTGCGGTAGGGTTGTTTGGATTTGTTTTTCACGTCTCGTCATTTAGAACATGATAGGAAGTGTCCCGGAGCGAATCGGTGAAATTTTTGAAAAAGTACGATATAGTCCCATATAGACCCATATAGTCCCATACTGGGGCTATAGGATCAATGTTTGTCCCCCAGGGAAACGTACATCTATACATTTGCGGTAGGGTTGTTTGGATTTGTTTTTCACGTCTCGTCATTTAGAACATGATAGGAAGGGTCGCGGTGCGAAACGGTGAATTTTTTGGAAAAAGTCACCGAGGCCTGGGTAGTCCCATAGGCCTATACTGCATGGTTATGGGTGTATAGGCCCATACGGGGTGGACGTGTTGGGGTCTAGGTGAGTCCCTAATGATCCGATGGGGTCGAGTGAGGTCTTATTTTGAAGATCTCGTGGAGGAGCACTTGACTACACTAATGGTTCGTCAGTGTTCAATAGTCTGCGCATGCGCAGTCTGGCCGTAGTATTGAAAGCAGACAATTTGGGTGGTATGTGGGTGTGTGTTTGGGGGTAGAGATGGGCTATTCACGGTTCGAATGGGTCGTGTGAGGTATCAATGTGAAGCTTGTGTGGGGTAGAGTCAGAATGGCGTGTTTTTAAGTGCAAGTCGTGTCAATCTGCGCATGCGCAGCCTGGCCGTAGTAGAGAAAACAGGCATTTTTGGGGGTATGTGGAAAGGATCCCATCATCAGAATCTGTCCGTCATCTATTTGACCCAGAATCTCTTTCGTCAAGGGAAGGCGTCCAGAGATATTGCCTTGAACTACCAATACTTTGTGTTGTTCTCCAATCTTGGTCCGAATGCGTCGTATGAGGTGTCATATTGTAAGCAACGCCCACCAACGCCAAGCTTAACGCTTCAACGCCCTGGTGAAATAGCTCAGAAGTTCTGATTTTCTAGATATTCCATGGAATTGACACCAATTCATCGAAATGCAGTGACGCCCGTCAACGCCCGTCGTTACGCCTTAACACTCTTACATAGCGGCTTGACGTCATGATATAGACCGGAGAGAGAACAACAACAACAACAAGGATGACACATGAGAGAACAACAACAAGAAGTTTTTTCATATAGTTTATTTTCCCCAATGTTACATCATACCCACACTGGGGGAGCCGCGTTGGGTATGTTTACAACTCCAAAAAACTCTTGCCCAATCAGAGGCCACCATTTGTATCTGTCATATTCGTTCCTGTCCGTTAGATGTATTCTTGTCCAATCAGAAGTCTCCATTTCAGAAAGTTCCATCTTCGGCCATGTTCGCTCTGAACCGTTTATTCTAATCATCGGCGGGCAGACCAGGATACCGTTGAGGCAACATATCCTCAGATAGTTGTTTGCGCATTCTGAGTATTCATCAGTGCACGAGTGACGCATTCAACCGATGGCAGTGGTGGATCAGCTTGGTAAGGAAAAACGTAACATTGGTCACCCTCTTCACTGTCCACTTGGTGTTGGGTCGTTGTTGTTGGGCCCATCCCAAGACATTCAATTGTTCCACTTGGTCCAGCGTCATCTCTAGTGACCTCCGGTCATTGATGGTAAACGGTTGGTCGTACACTGGGTGGATGGCACTGGAATAGAAATAGCGCAATTCACCCGTCACCTTATGGCATAAGATGTACCCAAATGCTACATTTAATGTGAAGGCCGTAGGTTGGTCATTGAAGATGGTTTCCACGTAGCTGCGTAGACGGGTGAGCTTGGTCAGTGGGAAATTGTAGATATCTTGAATAGGGTGATGACGGTGGAAACAGTGCCGTGTCATGGTCCAATGGCGCCGAGAGATGTCACTCTCTGGATGATATTCGGATAAGAGATCGCTAGGAACATTTATGGGCTCGTCCAGAAAATGTTCGATGTATGACGTATGACTCGAAACCGTAACGGTGGGGTCCGGCTGGAAATCCAGGCTCTTCCCAACTGTGGGTATAGGCGGGCTCTCCGTCATCGCATCACCAGTGGCGTTCGTCTCCCCGGGCTTATCTTCACTGGATCTGACCTTCCGCGGCTCCGCTTCAGTAGGAAGTTGTCGCCAAAACCGTGGAGACGGACCATGAATCAAACGCTGATGCCGTTTTAACTGACTGGGTCGTCTGAAGAGTTCACCACAATCCTTACATTGTTCCGTAGCGCCCTCGTGGACTGATCGTTCATGGCGCTGTAAATGATCTGGGCGCTGAAACGACAGTGTAGGCCTACATATCGTACAGCTATACCGGGCGGTTCCATCGTGCCTGGTATCCTCATGGCGGCGCAAGTCGTGCCGGCGGGTGAATGATTTCGAGCAGGCAGTACAAGTGAACATCTTGGTGGTTGACAGAGTGTCTGATGAAACGGCCAGGCCGTTTCCTTTTTATAGCAAGCTAGCTGTTGATCTATTTTTAGCACAATCAGTTCAACTTGGACGTCAGCGACCGGGGTGTAGATCCCGATTTAAGGGATGTTCGCGTCATCTGTGACGTCATTAGTGACGTCATCAGTACGAGTAGTAGCGAAAGTGGACATTTTGGGGCAGTGAAGGAAGGTATTTGGGGTAGAGAGGGACCATCCTTGGTCCGAATGCGTTGCATGAGGTGTCATCTTGTAGCTCTCGGGATGTAGATCCCGATTTAAGGGATGTTCGGGTCATCTGTGACGTTATAAGTGACGTCATCAGTACGAGTAGTAGCGAAAGTGGACATTTTGGAGCAGTGCAGGTAGGTATTTGGGGTAGAGAGGGACCATCCGTGGTCCGAATGCGTCGTGGGAGGTGTCATCTTGTTGCTCGCGGGATGTAGATCCCGATTTAAGGGATGTTCGCTTCATTTGTGACGTCATCAGTGACATCATCAGTACGAGTAGTAGCGAAAGTGGGCATTTTGGGGCTATGTGGGTGTATGTTTGGGGTAGAGAGGGACCATCCTTGGTCCGAATGCGTCGTGGGAGGTGTCATTTTGTAGCGCTTAGGGTGTAGATCCCGAGTTGAGGGATGTTCGTTTCATTTGTGACGTCATCAGTGACATCATCAGTACGAGTAGTAGCGAAAGTGGGCATTTTGGGGCTATGTGGGTGTATGTTTGGGGTAGAGAGGGACCATCCTTGGTCCGAATGCGTCGTGGGTGGTGTCATTTTGTAGCGCTTAGGGTGTAGTTCCCGAGTTGAGGGATGTCCGCGTCATCTGTGACGTCATCAGTGACGTCATCATTACGAGTAGTAGCGAAAGTGGGCATTTTGGGGCAGTGAAGGATGGATTAGTAGTATGAAAGCGCATGTCGAGCCCCATTGACCTTGCGTCGCAATGCGCAATGAGTATGCATGTGTGTGTATGCGTCTGTGTGTCTGTGTGTGTGTGTATGCGTCTGTGTGTGTGTGTGCGTGCATGTGTGTGTGTATGCGTCTGTGTGTGTATGCTTCTGTTTGTCTGTGTACATGTGTGCTTGCGTGTACGTGTATGTGTTTGTGTGTATGTTCGTGTGTGTCTGTGTGCATGTGTGCGTACGTGTGTGTGTGTGTGTGTATACGTCTGTATGCGTGTGTTTATGCGTGCGTGTGTGTGTGTGTATGCGTCTGATGCGTGTGTGGGTGTGTGTGTGTGTGTGTGTATGCGTCTGTGTGTCTGTGTGCGTGTGTGCATGAGCCGAGTTCTAAGAGGCCCGGAGAGAGAACAACAACAACAACAACAACAAGGATGACACATGAGAGAGGACCAATACATATGGACACATGTTCATTCCTATATTTAAAGACTCCACCACCACCACACACACCACCACTGGGCACACGTATTCGTGTGTGTCTGTGTGCATGTGTGCGTACGTGTGTGTGTGTGTGTGTACGCGTGTGTGTGTGTGTATACATCTGTATGCGTGTGTTTATGCGTGTGTGTGTGTGTGTATGCGTCTGATGCGTGTGTGTGTGTGTGTGTGTGTGTGTGTGTGTGTATGCGTCTGTGTGTCTGTGCGTGTGTGCATGAGCCGAGTTCTAAGAGCCCCGGAGAGAGAACAACAACAACAACGAGGATGACACATGAGAGAGGACCAATACATATGGACACATGTTCATTCCTATATTTAAAGACTCTACCACCACCACACACACCACCACTGGGCACACGTACCTGGTGCACCCTGAATCCTACAGCCAGTAGGGTATAGGGCACGTACGAGTAGTAGCGAAAGTCAGCATTTTCGGGCAGTGAAGGAAGGTATTTGGTGTAGAGATGGACCATCCGTGGTCCGAATGCGTCATGGGAGGTGTCATCGTGTAGTTCTCGGCGTGCAGACCTCGATTTGAGGGATATCCACAGCAGCCGCCATGTTGGAGCCGCCATGTTGGATCCGCCATTTTGGAGCCGCCATGTTGGTTCCGCCATGTTGGAACCGCCATCTTGGATATGTCCCATAATGCACCTGGTCAAAATACTCGCTTCTGATTGGACGAGAGCTCTGTGACGGATTTGAAATACTCGCTTCTGATTGGTGTACGTCGCTAAAGTTGACTGCAACTGACCTTTGACCCCGGCGCGCGCGGTGTAAAGGTTTCCACCGCGGTTGTTCTCTCTCCGGGGCTCTTAGAACTCGGCTCATGCACACACGCACACAGACACACAATCGCATACACACACACACACACACACGCATCAGACGCATACACACACACACACGCATAAACACACGCATACAGACGTATACACACACACGCGTACACACACACACACACCCAAACGTACGCACACATGCACACAGACACACACGAACATACACACACACACATACACGTACACGCAAGCACACACGCACACAGACAAACAGACGCATACACACACACAGACGCACCAACACACACATGCACGCACACACACACACACAGACGCATACACACACACACACACACACACACACACACACACAGACGCATACACACACATGCATACTCATTGCGCATTGCGCCGCAAGGTCAATGGGGCTCGACATGCGCTTTCATACTACTAATCCATCCTTCACTGCCCCAAAATGCCAACTTTCGCTACTACTCGTACTGATGACGTCACTGATGACGTCACAGATGACGCGCACATGCCTCAACTCGGGATCTACACCCTAAGCGCTACAAAATGACACCTCGCACGACGCATTCAGACCAAGGATGGTCCCTCTCTACCCCAAACATACACCCACATAGCCCCAAAATGCCCACTTTCGCTACTACTCGTACTGATGATGTCACTGATGACGTCACAAATGAAGCGAACATCCCTTAAATCGGGATCTACCTCCCAAGTGCTACAAGATGACACCTCCCACGGCGCATTCGGGCCAAGGATGGTCCCTCTCTACCCCAAATACCTACCTGCACTGCTCCAAAATGTCCACTTTCGCTACTACTCGTACTGATGACGTCACTAATAACGTCATAGATGACGCGAACATCCCTTAAATAGGGATCTACATCCCGAGAGCTACAAGATGACACCTCACGCGACGCATTCGGACCAAGGATGGTCCCTCTCTACCCCAAATACCTTCCTTCACTGCCCCAAAATGTCCACTTTCGCTACTACTCGTACTGATGACGTCACTAATGACGTCACAGATGACGCGAACATCCCTTAAATCGGGATCTACACCCCGGTCGCTGACGTCCAAGTTGAACTGATTGTGCTAAAAATAGATCAACAGCTAGCTTGCTATAAAAAGGAAACGGCCTGGCCGTTTCATCAGACACTCTGTCAACCACCAAGATGTTCACTTGTACTGCGTGCTCGAAATCATTCACTCGCCGGCACGACTTGCGCCGCCATGAGGCTACCAAGCACGATGGAACCGCCCGGTATAGCTGTACGATATGTAGGCCTACACTGTCGTTTCAGCGCCCAGATCATTTACAGCGCCATGAACGCTTAGTCCACGAGGGCGCGACGGAACAATGTAAGGATTGTGGTGAACTCTTCAGACGACCCAGTCAGTTAAAACGGCATCAGCGTTTGATTCATGGTCCGTCTCCACGGTTTTGGCGACAACTTCCTACTGAAGAGGAGCCGCGGAAGGTCAGATCCAGTGAAGATAAGCCCGGGGAGACAAACGCCACTGGTGATGCGATGACGGAGAGCCCGCCTATACCCACAGTTGGGAAGAGCCTGGATTTCCAGCCGGACCCCACCGGTACGGTTTCGAGTCATACGTCATACATTGAACATTTTCTGGACGAGCCCATAAATGTTCCTAGCGATCTCTTACCCGAATATCATCCAGAGAGTGACATCTCTCGGCGCCATTGGACCATGACACGGCACTGTTTCCACCGTCATCACCCTATTCAAGATATCTACAATTTCCCACTGACCAAGCTCACCCGTCTACGCAGCTACGTGGAAACCATCTTCAATGACCAACCTACGGCCTTCACATTAAATGTAGCATTTGGGTACATCTTATGCCATAAGGTGACGGGTGAATTGCGCTATTTCTATTCCAGTGCCATCCACCCAGTGTACGACCAACCGTTTACCATCAATGACCGGAGGTCCCTAGAGATGATGCTGGACCAATTGGAACAATTGAATGTCTTGGGATGGTCCAACAACAACGACCCAACGCCAAGTGGACAGTGAAGAGGGTGACCAATGTTACGTTTTTCCTTACCAAGCTGATCCACCACTGCCATCGGTTGAATGCGTCACTCGTGCACTGATGAATACTCAGAATGCGCAAACAACTATCTGAGGATATGTTGCCTCAACGGTATCCTGGTCTGCCCGCCGATGATTAGAATAAACGGTTCAAAGCGAACATGGCCGAAGATGGAACTTTCTGAAATGGAGACTTCTGATGGACAAGAATACATCTAACGGACAGGAACGAATATGACAGATACAAATGGTGGCCTCTGATTGAGCGAGAGTCTTTTTGCGTTGTAAACATACCCAACGCGGCTCCCCCAGCGTGGGTATGATGTAACATTGGGGAAAATAAACTATATGAAAAAACTTCTTGTTGTTGTTGTTCTCTCATGTGTCATCCTTGTTGTTGTTGTTGTTCTCTCTCCGGTCTATATCATGACGTCAAGTCGTTATGTAAGAGCGTTAAGGCGTAACGACGGGCGTTGACGGACGTCACTGCATTTCGATGAATTGGTGTCAATTCCATGGAATATCTAGAAAATCAGAACTTCTGAGCTATTTCACCAGGGCGTTGAAGCGTTAAGCTTGGCGTTGGTGGGCGTTGCTTACAATATGACACCTCATACGACGCATTCGGACCAAGATTGGAGAACAACACAAAGTATTGGTAGTTCAAGGCAATATCTCTGGACGCCTTCCCTTGAGGAAAGAGATTCTGGGTCAAATAGATGACGGACAGATTCTGATGATGGGATCCTTTCCACATACCCCCAACTATGCCTGTTTTCTCTACTACGGACAGGCTGCGCATGCACAGATTGACGCGACTTGCACTTAAAAACACGCCATTCTGACTCTACCCCACACAAGCTTCACATTGATACCTCACACGACCCATTCGAACCGTGAATAGCCCATCTCTAGCCCCAAACACACACCCACATACCACCCAAAATTGTCTGCTTTCTATACTACGTCAGACTGCGCATGCGCAGACTATTGAACACGGACGAACCATTAGTGTAGTCAAGTGCTCCTCCACGAGATCTTCAAAATAAGACCTAACTCGACCCCATCGGATCATTAGGGACTCACCTAGACCCCAACACGTCCACCCCGTATGGGCCCCTAACCATGCAGTATAGGCCTATGGGCCTACCCAGGCCTCGGTGACTTTTTCCAAAAATTTCACCGTTTCGCTCCGCGACCCTTCCAATCATGTTCTAAATGACGAGACGTGAAAAACAAATCCAAACAACCCTACCGCAAATGTATAGATGTACGTTTCCCAGGGGGACAAACATTGATCCTATACCCCCAGTATGGGACTATATGGGGCTATATCGTACTTTTTCAAAAATTTCACCGATTCGCTCCGGGACACTTCCTATCATGTTCTAAATGACGAGACGTGAAAAACAAATCCAAACAACCCTACCGCAAATGTATAGAAGTACGTTTCCCAGGGGGACAAACATTGATCCTATACCCCCAGTATGGGACTATATGGGTGTATAATGGTCTCGGTGACTTTTTAAAAAAATTTCACCGATTCGCTCCGGGACACTTCCTATCATGTTTGTCTTGACGAGACTAAGAAAACGAGACCCCACAACCTATACCGCAAATGTCGAGAAGTAGGTTTCCCAGGATGGTCCTATACCCCCTATACCCCATATAGGCATTTTCACGTAATTTAGGATAAAGTCCGTGTTCCGTATTTTTCAGGAAAAATTTTACATGCACCCACCCAAGCTTGAAATATACTTCACTTTGATACCTCATACAACTCCATCGGCCCATTAGGGGCTCCCCTAGCTCCAAAACGTCTAGCAGGACCCATACAAGTTCCAGTTTTCGACACTAGGTAACCACATCCCGACGAAATGGCCAGTTTTCGACACCGGATGTGCCGCCATCTTGAACATACGTGCAGCCATCTTGGATATGGCCCATAATGCACCGGATCAAAATACTCGCTTCTGATTGGCTGAGAGCTCTGTGACGGATTTGAAATACTCGCTTCTGATTGGACGAGAGCTCCGCATTGCGTCTGCGCATGCGCAGAATGATATTCCTACCGCACACCCAACCCATCAGATGCCCCTTCACGAATGCTTCACTTTGATACCTCACTCAACTCCATCGGCCCATTAGGGACTCCCCTAGCTCTCAAAACGGCTATTTTCATACCCTTGGACCACCGCGCATGCGAGGAATGACGCTATTTCAACCCCACACCCAGTCCATCAGATGCCCCTTCACGAATGCTTCACTTTGATACCTCACTCGACCCCATCGGCCCATTAGTGCCTCCCCTAGCTCCAAAATGTCTATTTCCATACCCTTGGGCCACCGCGCATGCGCAGAATGCCGATATTTCAACCCCACACTCAGCCCATCAGATGCCCCTTCACGAATGCTTCACTTGGATACCTCAGTCGACCCCATCGGACCATTAGGGGCTCCCTTAGCTCCAACACGGCTATTTTCATATCCTTGGGCCACCGCGCATGCGCAAAATGCCGATATTTCAACCCCACATCCAGTGCATTAGATGCCCCTTCACGAATGCTTCACTTTGATACCTCAGTCGACCCCATCGGACCATTAGGTGCTCCCCTAGCTCCAACAGGGCTATTTTCATACCCTTGGGCCACCGCGCATGCGCAGAATGCCGCTATTTCAACCCCACACCCAGCTCATCACATGCCCCTTCACGAATGCTTCACATTGATACCTCACTCGACCCAATCGGTCCACTAGCGGTCCCTACAGATTGCCGAAAACTTCCGCGAGTGGCTGTCATAGTCCAGACACGAGTTGTCTCCCTTGGAGCTATTTACAGACCTCGGTGACTTTTTTCAAAAATTTCACCGATTCGCTCCGCAACACTTCCCATAATGTTCTTCATGACGAGACGAGTAAAATAAATCCGGACAACCATACCGCAAATGTATAGAAGTAAGTTTCCCATTAGATTCAACATTGGCCAGTGCGCCATTATGGACCGTAGACATATATAGACCATTTTCAACCTTGATATGTAGCCTGTAGCTCGTGGCGTAATGGGTAACGTGTCTGCCTCTAGATAAAGAGGACCCGGGTTCGAGTCCCGGGTTCGTTGTATAGAGTTTCACTCTTTTTTTTTTATTTATTTATTTTTTTATTTATTTCTTTTTTTATTTATTTATTTTTTTATTTATTTATTAATTAAAATTAACTAATTAAAATTAATTAATTTATTTATTTATTTATTTATTCTGTGAAAACACCCATGGCATGACTGAAAAGAGCCTCACTCGGCCCAATCGGACCATGCAGCGTATTTCAAGTCCAGGGACTACCTTTTCTCCGCGGAAGCTTTTTCCCGCGACCGCATCACCGCCACAGACCGCATCACCGCGGAGGAATACAAAGGTTACAGGTTGACGGAACTATAGTCACCCAGAGTTACCTCCCCCTAGATTGGAACTCTCTTGTGCTGGAGGTAGTTTTCCCCCAACGATCACATGATCGTCACGTGATCAAGTTACGCCTCAAATACGGCCCCGGGGAAACAAAAAAGTAGGTCAATGTGGTTCAAATCGGTCTTTACCTACTACTTGTGTCCAAATTGCCATCTATTTGCAGAACATGTCCGGCAGATGATTGGCACTGTCCGACAGGTTTTCGGTCAGTTCACTATGTGAAATGTCGATTCTTGGCATTAGCATTGTATAGCATTGTATATAATGAAATGAGTGGCACATACAGGCAGGCCAGTACCATTAGGTCTCACTGAAGGCCAATAACATCGGGTCTCACAGAGGCTAATATCATGTCTCCTATGATAGATGTTACTCTCTCCAGTTCTGAAAATGACTGTTTACAAAATGGTCTGATGTTAATGAAGTTGTGTTAGTCTGCCTGCCAAATGCTGCCCATCATTCCTAAGTTAGGTGGAATGAATTTACAATAAATCGGCTTAATATTCAACAGACACGAACTTCATTTTTGTTGTATCCTGTCTCATTTAAAGACGCTGTCAAGCCTTGGAGAAATCTCAGAAGCCGGACCTTGGAATCTATTATTGTACAGGTTTTATGAAGAAGTCTCAGACGACTTCGCGTTACAACATCTTAGTTACCTTGATAATGAGGGCCGTTTGCACCAAGCCCTACAAA
This sequence comes from Hanleya hanleyi, assembly GCA_036873755.1. Lineage (NCBI taxonomy): Eukaryota > Metazoa > Mollusca > Polyplacophora > Lepidopleurida > Hanleyidae > Hanleya > Hanleya hanleyi. The sequence continues at coordinate 35,943 of JAVTVY010008362.1, forward strand.
ACATTATGGCCAAAATAAACTATTCATATGTACCACGCGGCCATAATGTCACTGTCACATTTAGAAATAACATAGGCATGACTGTCTTATACGTAGATGTTCTTTTACTGACACATTGTATGGCATGACCATATGGCCCCAAACATCAGCTGAATCAGTATTTAAATACATAAATCATGGGATATAGTATTTAGAGAGAGTGATATACTAAAAACATCTCGTTTAATGTAGTAAAGAGTAAATTGTATTCTTGCCAACATGATGGAGACTATAGTGGAGCAAATTTTGAATAAATTGAACACGTTTGACACTAGTTTTTGTTGTTGTTGTTGTTGTTGTTGCGCAATTAAGGGCTGTCTAGATATCGGGACAAACTAATTAACATAAATGTTTTGGTTATTTCTACAAACTGAACAACATTCTACATACGATAAAAATTTACGGCATTGATCGAGTTTTGCATTGGACTTGCAATCCATTGAAGCTTCTAATTCTTCCGTTATATTCCATGTTGCTTCAAAGATATCTTCTTTGAAGCAGCAGGAACGCAACTTGGCTGGGTGATGCTTAGTTGGTTCGTCGCGAAATGACTGAAATAATGTTGAAAGCGACGTTAAATCCTATTCACTCACTCCGTTATATTGTATACCAAATGAGTGTAAGAGCTATGGTGCTACTAGGATAGGATGATCATCAATATTTAACGATAAATTCAATAAGTCATTAAGACAATTAAACAAAATGACTAAATGAAAAAATCGGATGACTACGGGCAATTGAATGACACCGGGTATCCTATGGCCTATTGGGATCACTTTCTTTACTTGGGAAAGAAATGGACGGAAGCGAGAGCATTTCTTCGGTTTGTCGAAAGACGAATTTTTGCCCATATAACAGGCCTAGATCAATGAGTGAGTTGCTCCCTCCCCGCCCCTTGTATTCTTAAACCCATACTCCGAGCCCTAACCCGCACCCTATATCCTAACCCAAACCATATGCTGCTATGCTTTGACCCAGTCAAGGGGTACATTACCTAGGCTTAGCTGTCCCTCACCACGGAAAGGGGAGAGAAGATAGGGAGACAGTTGAGCCTGTCACACCGGCTTCGATAATCGAAAGGAGAAGTAGGCCGGACAAAAGCACCACATCCTGTATATTGCAGGCAATCGCCCATTAACCGAATCCATTAGCGAAAGAGCTTTTCACGTGTCACTCTCATATCCACGGTAGATGAAGACAAACTTCACAAAATGAACGTGACCCAATGATAGGGCAACTACAATGAACATTGTTTATCATTATATCTGTTTGAAACATTTGCCGTACTCTCGCGATCGAAGACATGACGATTCAGGGACAATTAGGCTTATCTCTTTAGAAAGTTCAACGTTTCAACTAGAGAAGATCTTTCTTGGTTTGGTAATTTGTTTGATTTTATAACTGTCCTACGGATGTACTGATAATATACATTTAATAGATCCTAAAAGTATACATGCATAGGAATCTATCTTTACCATCTAAACTATATTATTCCTCAAACATTCATAATGTACTTACTATGTCCCTTTTGTCATGTATGTCAATATTGTTCCATTAGATGGAACTAAATTTGTTGCCATGCCCAAAGAAATTGAGTGAATACATTTGCAGGCTAAGTTATCCAAAGGAATACATGGTTGATTGGGTTGGACGAGACTGTCCTCACCAGAGCTAATCAGAATATTCCTGCACGACAATTCAGGCGGCTGTGTGTGTATCTGATGTTTGATGGAGTATCACGCGAAACAGGAAACAGTCAAGCTCTTTTCCCTTGAAACCTGTTGTATCGTATTCATCACTTCGGAGTGACGAATGAACATGAAGTCGGGATTTCCGAAACAGGCCTTTACGGAGACTAGTGCAGATGTTACAACGAATGTGAAGAAGGGAAGCAACGAAGACTTCTCAGAAACGTTGTCCAACTTTTCACAGGAAACTACTTTACATGGGATGAAATTTGTCCTCCAGACTTTTTCCTGAAAAAATCACGAATGTTGTTAATCCCCGAATGTAAGAGAATGTTTTTAACTCCCGGAGGTAAGAGAATATTGCTAATCCCTGAAATTAAGAGAATGGTATTCATCCTCGAATGTAAGAGAGGATGTGTTTAATCCCCGAATGCAAGAGAATGTTGTTAATCTCCGAATGAAAGGGAATGTTGCTAATCCCAGGAGATAAGAGATTGTTGTTGATCTCCGAAGGTAAGAGAATGTTTTAAATCCCCGAGTGTAAGAGAATGTTGTTAATCCCCGAATGTAAGAGAATGTTTTAAATCCCCGAATGTAAGAGAATGTTTATTTGTTTATTTATTTGTTTATTTAGAAGGAGGTCCCACGGGAACAAGTCCCATTTACAGGTTCCTGTGTAACATGATTATATACAAAGCCAAGTGAACGGAAACAAGTAATAAACAAGTTGAAATAATATAACACTAAATAGTAATAATAAAATAAAAATGATGAAAATCAAGTTACAGGAAACAAATATTAAGAAAGTTGAGATAATATAACACTAAGTAGTAATAATAAAATGGAAATGATGAAAATTAAATTTAAATGCAATTTGGAATTAAGATAAAGCATACAAAAAAGAAAAAAACAGGATTATACAAGAAATATATTGCTAAGAATGAGTTTGAGATTGTAAACTATAAATTATATGCACTGTAGGAAAAAAAGAAATCATGAAATGGAAGTAAAACATGCCCTTTTCAGGCTTGATTTAAAACAAATTGTGTTGCTAAAAATGTCAATATTCTCAGAGGATTTAACAATGTCATTAAAACTGTTCATACATCTTATAATCGGAGAGTATTTGTAAACATTAATACGGCTCCGAGGGGGTCTGAAATATTGGGTGTTACGTAAAAGCCGGGATGGGGCATTAAAAGCAAGCTCAGATAAAATTTCTGAGGAATCATGTAAACCACAGGCACATTTGTGTAAAAACATCATGTCCAGGTAAGATCGACGTTGACATAAAGTGGGTAATTTAAAAAAGTTACATAAAACGGTGTAATTTTCACTATCGTATTGGACGTGTGTTTTAAAACAGAGATACTTAAAAAATTTCCGTTTTACACGTTCTAAGGATTCAATGTGTGTTTTTTCAGGTATTCCACACAACCGAGCAATATTCTAAACGATTCCGTACAAGGGTAAAATACAAATTCTTAAAAGTATTGGCTTGTGTAAGACTAAAACTGTTTCGTTTTATAAAACCCAGCATTCTAAAAGACTTACTTACAACATTGCTGATATGGTCACAACAATTAAGATCTGACCTTAGTAGAACACCCAAGTCATTCACTTTGTTTGTCCTTGGAAGTATAGTTTCTGATGCTGAATAGTCAAACATAATAGTAGATCTCTTATTGGTGAATGACACAATTAAACACTTTAATATATGCAAGTCTAGTTTCCACTGGCGACACCATAAATTCATTCGGTGGATATCTTCTTGGAGTTTAATGCAGTCAGTGATAGTTTTGATGGGTCTGGCGTCGTCTGCATAAAGTAGACACTTAGAGTTCAAACAGACACTCGGTAAATCGTTGATATATATGACGAATAGAAGAGGACCGAGCAGCGAGCCCTGAGGGACCCCTGATAGGACGGGGCGTAGGTTGGAACATTCGTTATTAATAACAACTCGCTGGGTTCGCATACTGAGGTAGGACTGTAATAGATGAAATATTTTGCCACAGAAGCCATGGCGTTCCAGCTTATAGACTAAAAGTCGGTGATTCACAGAATCAAATGCCTTTCTAAAATCCGTATAAACACTGTCGACTTGAACTTTCTTATCAAGACATTCTGTTAAAAAATCAACATATGTTACAAGATTGGTTTGCGTTGAGCGGTGCTTAATGAAACCATGCTGTGAATCAGATATAAATTGCTTTACATGATCAAATACATGGTCATATATCACTTTTTCAAAAACCTTGCTTATCAGTGAGAGCAGTGATATAGGTCTATAGTTTGTCACTTTGGATTTGTCACCGCTCTTGAAAACTGGCACTACATTCCCACTCTTCAAAACACTAGGGAACGTTCCGGTATCAACAGCTTTCTGGAAGATAAAACACTAGGGAACGTTCCGGTATCAACAGCTTTCTGGAAGATAAAACACTAGGGAACGTTCCGGTATCAACAGCTTTAATTGTTAGAGGAATAGCTAGTTCATCAGAACATCGTTTTAGTAGAATTCCCGAAATGTTGTCTGGACCAATGGCTTTGTTTGGGTCTAGGGATTTGAGAATTTTGTTCACAATCCCCGATGATACAGTCAAACTAGATACCACGCCATTTCCAACGTCTTCAAAAATGTTGTTAATCCTCGAATGTAAGAGAACGTTGTTAATCCCTGGAGGTCAAGGAATGTTTTAAATTATCGGAGAAGGTTGTTTAATGCGAAGCGTACTCCAAATAGATCCTTTCCACATGTCCGAATGTACGATTTTCTCAACCATAAACAGGTTAATTGTCAAACATTCCTGTATGTGCCATTTTGTACCTTGCTCCAGATGTGACCATCACTCAAAACCTGCAATCATCATTCAGAGTTTGGTGTTAGTAAAGGGTTCATATTGATACGTTAGAATTTAAATGCCTTGAGCAAGAACTATTACTCACTAATCATGGCACTTATCATATGACTCATCATTCCTCTTCTATTTACACAGAATTGTGTGGACAGCCATTCTCATCGGTCTTGTGGTGGGTTTCATAATTGTAATGAAAAACCAAATCGAGACAGTCCAAAGCAGGCCTACACTGACCAAAGCCAATGTTCGCTATGCTAAAGAATTAAACTTTCCAGGAGTTACCATATGCAATTTCAACAATTTGCAAATCGAAGCGTACGGTGAAAGAGACTTCGAGTGAGAAGTGTACCAAAACTATATCTTTAGAAATCTGACATTTTTTTAATCGTTGTCAGCCGAGGAATATGCAACGATCAACATGTCAAGAATACTAAAGAAAATCTACAAGACACAAGGCAACATTGTCAGGGACTTTTTGTTCGGAAGCAGATTCAATTGTATTCCTAACGTCAAAGAGCTGATAAGACAGGATGGGAAATGTTTTACGATTAACGCTAACTCGAAAGATGACTTAAATAGAGATGAAGATGGACGGACTCAAAAGGGGTTTGTATCCATTGTTGCCGGCCGGCCAGGAGGACTACTTCTCAAGTTGAACCTCTCAGCAGGAGGTACTCCCTTCACAAACGGTGGCGCAATGGTGAGTATGTCAGTGTGTTTCTCCCATTGTCATATTTCTCTTCAGGAGATAGTCCCATCGCACACGGTTGTGCAGTGGTGAGAAAACCAATGTTATTGCGCTCAGATGGAGATGGTGCCTTCATAGACGGAGGTGAGTTCATAAGTGTCGATGTTCTCATTGGCAGATAGTCTCTTAACACAAATTGGCGAAATGGTGAGTATACCAGTGTCATTTCTCTCAACAAGAAACAATCTCTTCTCAAACGTTGGCGTCATGATTAGTATATCAATGTCATTGCTCCACACAGGCGATAATTCCTTCACAAGCGGTTGCGTAATGGCGAGTATACCATTGCTATCATCAAGAGATATTTCCTTCACACGTCGGCGAAATGTTGAGTACACAAGTTTTAGGCCGGGAGCCCGTGCGAGACAAGAGACCTAGAATTAGCTCCCGTTCGCACCTCGAGCTGACCAATTTCTGAACTTGCAGTAGGGTATGTGGGTTAGCCCAGGGGTGGCAGGCCGAAGATTCGTGTGGGCATAAGCTAGCTACAGCAATTTTGCTGAGTGCGGTGTTGATACTAATTTTCCGAAAATATTTCGGGGTCTGAACGTATAATCATTTGATTATAACTGGAAGAAGCAAAACGATAGATGTTGTATACCAAATTAAAGTTCATGCAATCCGCTAGAGAAAGAAATAATGCAAAAAAATAGAAAAATTGTCGACGTCACAATGACGTCATAATTACCCTATGTGTGCTTGATCTATTTGACCTAATCTATTTGACCTATACACAGGAAGGAATTATGAACAGAAACTTCCTGACATCATACTTTGTCCTACTGGGGTCATTTTAAGTCACAATGCGGAATCCTGGTGGCAAAGGATTATGAATATGTACAAATTAGCATTCGAAAGGGGTAGTGGGAATTTCAGCATTTCTTTACCAAAAAGCGACTGGAATTAATTTAATCTTTCGGGAATAATGTTTTTCTGTCTCCAGAATATTGGTAGGAGAAATGGTTAGAAATCTGGAAAATCCGCGTTATAATCGACCACAAGTACCTTCCAGGAAAGTGATACCATCGAAGCAGCCAAATTTGTTTGTTTTCATTTTCTGTTCATTTTCAAATCTTGCGTTTAGGCGACAGATCGTTCACTTCCTTTAGTTTAACAGCACATTTATTGCAACTTGGTTGACCGATGTTTTATATTCAGAAACATGTGTTATATAGATGTATCAAGCTCATTGTGGATCTGGTGCATGGAAATCGTTAAAATTGGACAGATGCAATCTAGCCACAAAATCTAATCATAGCATCAAAAATTCTCTCTCAATCACTTGTAGAAAGATTATTCAAGAACGACCAAAGAGCAGGCACCAACAATCCAATTCATGTAAATGACTTGGTAAGTCAGTTGAGATATTATTGACCAATAAAGGATACATGTATAACAGTAGATAGCAAAACGAATGCTCAACATCAGTAGAATGTGGGCCAGACGAACGGTCATTAATTAGTGTAGGTGAACTTGATGAAAATAGTTTTAAAAAAAAGATCAACTATAATATTACAATTTAGAAACGAACAGCGCAAACTAGATCAGAGGTGAGAAAGTTCAGTTGAGTCTTCAGAAAAACACATAATATATCCGACAACTGATCGGATGTGTTCATTGTCATCTGTGTTGCAAGCATACTGTTTCTTCGTTTTGATTAATTATCTCTATTGGGTACATCAGATTCGCATTTCGGATGTATGAACAACTGATGATTGCCCATTCGCTATGTATGTTATCCATATCTTCGTAGATTGATTGAATTGACATAGTTCAGTAGATACATGTTCGTTTGTGTCTTCCTTATCCAAACTAAAACGGCATGTATACTTGCCCCAGCTGTTTCGTTATTGTACCCCATACTATGTATCTCATCGAGGATAAGGTTTCTTAAGTCAGAGGAAGTAATGTCATTATGACAATATAGGGAATTGTCGAAATACTATTGGACTTATGATGTGGAAATATTACAATAAGCTTCATCTTATGAGGACCATCAAGAAACGACTAAACACCACAGAAAATAGTACATATTTATGGCATGTCGGTAAGATATGCCAATTGTCAAGCTATAAATGAAAGGGGGGCTATAGAGCAAGAATATGAGAGTACGCCACACCACATTGTCATGAAGTAAAACAATATATACAAATCCAAATAAAGAGGTATAAGAGGAGATAAAAAGAAAGCAAAGATGAGCACGTGGATTGGTGCGATATGCAAGAGATGAGGAAAAATGACGACGTCTGGCGACTAGGAAGCAACCGTATGATTCTACATGAAAGCTTTCCTAGGTACCCTTGATGACCGACTGATAGAAATGAAAGTCGACACACCCTTGGTGCATATCATTCATTTGGCATTGCTTAGAAGATCATCGATCAAGGCTCACACTCTGGTAAACTTTAATATAGTTATTTTACGGTGCAATGTGGCCTGTGCAAACTATATTTGTTTTAGTGCAGCGCAAAACCATTCCTCAAACAGATTGTAATATTCTCCTACTGTGGAAGAGGTACATTGCTCTAGCTGCACACAAGATAATCACTTCACAAACAAATAAATGAGCAAAAACTTCTCTCAGAGGGTATGACAAGAAGCTAAGTGGGATTATTGGATTGCCGGGAGGAAACACATGGGTTAGGCCTACATATAATGCGTTCCGTGAAAGGAATAGAACCCCCTCGAAAAAGTATGTTGTAAGTGAAAGAATAGTTCCATCAGTGTCCAAAAATATTTTTTTATTATTTTTCCGATTTGTTTTTAACCGAATAAACGCATTTGATATATGTGTTTGTATGGTGGTCTGTTACGACCATCCATTTTCCTATCCTCTCAATTATTGCAGATACCCACAAAACAATCACCGTTATTCTGGTTCAACAGGGAAGTAGACATCGATAGGGAAGTATTTTGAAGGTTGAATGTGGAACATTATGGCTTACTTAATGGTTAAACAACCAGGTACGTAGATTACATAATTGGGCATAGATTATGCAGCTGGGCCCAAAATATTTGTTTGCCATTTCACCAACATTTGTCTGTACGCAACTCCATTAG
>JAVTVY010008363.1:0-46771 GCA_036873755.1 Hanleya hanleyi
GAATCTCCCAATGAACACCTGCGCTTGACGGGTGTTGATTTCATATAACCGTTCTAAACCGTGTAATAATTGTACAGTTAGCTCGATGTTATTGACACACGTGTTATAGAATTGGAGATATTTCTTGTTTGATACACGTCGGGTGATTTAGTCCAAACGAAAGGTATGCCATACAGATAAAACTTACGAAATCTTCTGGATTTGTATTTCTATATAGTCGTGTAAAGCTTTTAGAACAAACTCACGTAGGCCTATGCATTCAATCTCCCTACCAACAAGAGCGTCAATATAGGCCTAACACCAAATAGCACACATTTGGACAACGCATGACTCTTATATTGGCCGCCTACCCAAAAACTCCCATAACAGACCTTCCCGTGGAATGCGCATGCGTTCGATGAGGTTACGGGTTAAATTACGGGTCAGTTGTACTTTACAGCGTAAGACCGATCGACAGAATCCATAACACCTACTATTTGCTCTACACACACAAAATCCCAGTATTTCACGTAAAGTCCATCTCTCCGGAGTTTATTTGCGAGATTACCGATTCCTCCAAGTCCGAATTTCCCATGTACCCGCGATTCCAAGATGCATCATACTATGGAAAGCCATCAGTGTCATAACTTCTGCTTTTCCACACGTGGTAATTTGGAAAATACAGCCAATGGTTTGACTGGTAATTACCACGTGTTGATATTTTGACCAATTATTTAACCAGGAAATACCAAACGTGGAAATGATTTACCACGTGTGGAAAACATCCACCTATGATAGAACTGGAAATACCACGTGTGGAAATTATTTACCACGCGATGTATTTATCATCCAATCATTAAACTCGGAAATACGACGCGTGATAAATAATTTCTACACGTGGTAATTCTCTTTTCCACGCGTGGTAATGCCGTTTTTTATTTCTATCAATTAAAACTATCGTTACAGAAAGCAGATTCACGCAATTTATGTTCTCAAAGAGCACCATGATTCCGTGACTATAATCACACATGTATACATGCGCAATACCGTACACATGCTCAGATATTACAAAGCATGTTTGGTAAGCCTGCAAAGTCGCCGAAAACTATTTTGCCGCCATTTTGGAGGGACCTTCCTTTGTGAAGCTCTTATTCATTGACTGGGTAAATTAAAATTCGGACGCGTGGATAACTGGTAATACCACGTGTGAAAATTATTTACCACGCGTCGTATTTCCGAATTCAATGACTGGATGATAAATACCACGCGTGGTAAATAATTTCCACACGTGGTATTCCTAGTTCTACCATTGGTGGATATTTTCCACACGTGGTAAATAATTTCCACGTGTGGTACTTTCAGGTTGAATAATTGGTCGAAATATCCACTCGTGGTAATTACCAGTCAAACCATTGGCTGTATTTCCCACGTGTGGAAAATAGAATTACCACACGTGGAAAATAGAAATACCACGTTTGGAAAAGCAGAAGTTATGACACTGAGGGCTTTCCATATCTGACGGACGTATGCACTGCTCATGAGCGGTGACCAGCAAATGACGTCACAAGAACTGCTCACTGCGCAGGGTCGCTGATTCAGAAGATCGTATTTTTAACGTTATTCTGGAAAAACGACTTTTTTTATCCAGGACGAGATTTTAGTATCTCAGTTTTCAGAGTTTTGATTTGTTTTATCTTAAGCCCGTTTCTACACGGGCAAGTTTTTCTTGAAAATTTTTCTTTGCCAAGTTTAGATAAGCGACGTGTCCGTGTAGATAAGCCACAAGTTTTCCTTGTCGTGAGGCCAGCGTTTTCATGAAGGACCACACTCCACCTGGCGAGTAAATGGTGAAACTTGGCGAGTAAATGGAGAAACATGTTTGCTTTCACTTGGAAGAGGCACACGCATAAAAAAGTGAAATGTTTTCTCGTTCGCTATCTACATGGTGAAATTTCTTGTTGACTTGTCAAGCAAAAGCTCAGTTTTTGAACAAGTGGTAATTGACGAGGAAAAGTTGTCACTTTTTTCTTTCAACACGAGCACTTTTGCCTTGTCATGAGAAAAATTGTCAAGGGAACCTTGCCCGCATAGAACCATCCTCGCTAAAACCAGCTCTATCCTGGATAAATACCTCTGGTACGCTTGGGCAATGTATCGTATTCAACGTAAAGCAACATCCTGGATATATTGACCATTCAGTTCACTTGTTTACGGCGTCCAACACAAGAGATTCGAAAGCACCATAGCTTGTGGGCTATACCCGGTGGCAGATAAACACGCACATTTTCAACAAACATGAACATTAATAAATATAAAGGGAACCTAGTTTAAAACAAAATCTATTTGAAGAAAAAATAAACTCATTCATCTACCATCAAACATCCAACAAACCAGGCAAATGTAGGGAACACTGAAACTTTAAAGGCGGTCCGCGATGTCATTGTATCCGACCTCACCTTAGTAGTATATAGGGTTGATTTCGAGCAACATTGACCTCAGAAATTTGCATAATTTGTGGAGGTTACGTGGAGGAGAGGTCAAGTGCACTATACTTCCGGCAGAATGACCAAAAAGCTACCTCCAAGACAGGAGAGTTCCAATTGTTGCAGGGAATGTATTCATCCGCGGTGATGCGGTCTGGCGGTGATGCGGTCTGCTTCCGCGGAGAAAAAGTAGTCCCCAGACTGCAAATAAACTGCATGGTCCGATTGGGTCGTATGAGGTATCAATGTGAAGCATATGTGAGGGGGCGTCTGATGGGCTGGATGTGGGGTTGAAATATCGTCATTCTGCGCATGCGCGGTGGACAAAGGGTATGGAAATAGACGTGTTGGGATCTAGGTGGGCCACTAATGGTCCTATGGATTCGAGAGAGGTATCAATGTGGAGCCTATGTGAGGGGGCATCCGACTGGGTGGATGTGGGGTATGAATGTCGTCATTCTGCGCATGCGCAATAGACAAAGGGTATGGAATTAGACGTGTTGGGGTCAAGATGGGCCACTATTGGTCCGATCGGGTCGAGTGAGGTACCAAAGTGAAGCATTCGTTAGGGCGCATCCAGTCATGGGTGGGTGCATGTAAAATTAGGAGTTTTTCCCGAAAATATAAAAAGCGGAACCACTATCAACCCTAGCCAAGAGGGCTAATATCGGTCCCCGTGCTTATTGGGACCTGCCTATCAGTCAGTGGGGTGGGTGCATGTACAATTAAGATTTTTTTCCGAAAATATAAAAAGCGGAACACGGACTCGTACAATTATATGTATTATACAATATACAGGGCTGTATGGAGGTATTGGTCCAACCTGGGAAATTATTTTTTGAGTGTTACTATGGGTTGTGGGGTCTTGTTTTTCACATCTCACCAAGAAAAACACAATGTTAGGGGTCCCGGAGCGAAACGTTGAAATTTTTGGAAAAGTACAGGGTAGAGCTATATATAGGCCTATAGGCTGGCTATGGGGTATAGGGATGGGAACATTTTTGTGGGTGTTACTATGGGTTGTGGGGTCTTGTATTTCACGTCTCGCCGAGAAAAACACAATGGGAGGGGTCCCGGAGTGAATCGGTGAAATTTATGGAAAAAGTCACCGAGGTCTGTATATAGCCCCATAGGCTGGCTATATGGGGGGGGGGGGGTGGTCAATTTTTTTTTTGTGGGTTTTACTATGGGTTGTGGGGTCTTGTTTTTCTCGTCTCGCCAAGAAAACCACAATGGGAGAGGTCTCGGAGCGAATCGGTGACATTTTTGGAAAAGTACCGGGTAGGCCTGTATATAGCCCCATATACTGGCTATATGGGGGTATAGGTCCAACCTGGGAAATTCACACACGTTCATTGTGATATGGGTTGTTTTGTTTTGTTTTCCACGTCTCGTCATTTAGAACATGATGGGAAGGGTCCCGGAGCGAAACGGTGAATTTTTTGGAAAAAGTCACCGAGGTCTGTATATAGCCCCATAGGCTGGCTATATGGGGGGAGGGGTGGTCAATTTTTTTTGTGGGTTTTACTATGGGTTGTGGTGTCTTGTTCTTCTCGACTCGCCAAGAAAAACACAATGGGAGAGGTCTCGGAGCGAATCGGTGAAATTTTTGGAAAAGTACCGGGTAGGCCTGTATATAGAGGATCTTACACGAGTAGCTATTTAATATGAAAGTTATGACACGAGTTGAGTAAGTTTTATATGTTGCGAGCTTTAGCGAGCAACATATAAAACATACTCAACGAGTGTCATAACTTTCATATTAAATTGCCACGAGTGTAAGATTCTGTTTATCACATAACTACTTTTAAGTAAATTATAAACGCAATAATTCAAAAGATTTCATTATCAAATCTACCTCAAAATTTCTTTTCTTTGTTTCATTCTCGACGAAAAAACGGCCCTGGCTCAGGCGCATCACAGCCTTACAAGTTGCTGTATACACTAAGCCGATATAGTTCCAAAATTCAACAGAGCTTGAGCACCTCCCTTTAAACCTGTTCAGATTTCACAGTATTTAAAAATATCGTACACTATTTCACAACAGAATGAAATAAGTTTAATTTGCTAATTGGCTATTCTTCATACATTATTTATTTTGGATCATGTCATTCCACGAGTTACACTCGTGTTCGCGGCATGTCATCATGCGCGCGACAGGTTGGCGAGTTCTCAGCGAGGTGACGACATGCTAGGCTGACAAGATCATTTTGAATACGTAATCCGTTTGAAATCTCTAATCATCCAGATCTATATTGCAAGAAATAAGCAAACATTTATCTGGATAAAATGATCGTCTTGCGGATATCTATGTTGTTGTTGCGCTTGTAAACATAGTATTTCGTAGTAAAATTTTATCAATGGGGAAAAATAGTTCAGTGACGTCACTACCAAGCGTAGTAATTTATTTTCTCACGCTACATGTATTATCCAATCAGCGTGTTTGAAAGTGTTATTCACCTAGGTACATACGATAAATATGTCATGACCATATGTCCCTAATAACACCGCAGTTATGTGATAAATAGCCCCATATAGTCCCATACTGGCTATATGGGGTATAGGTCCAACCTGGAAAATTCACACACGTTCATTGTGATATGGGTTGTTTGGTTTTGTTTTTCACGTCTCGTCATTTAGAACATGATGGGAAGGGTCCCGCAGCGAAACGGTGAAATTTGTGGAAAAAGTTCACCGAGGCCTGGGTAGGTCCATATAGCCCCATACTGACTATGATTGTATAGGTCCATACGAGGTGGACGTTTTGGGGTCTAGGTGAGCCCCTAATGATCCTATGGTGTCGTATGAGGTCTTATATTGAAGCTCTCGTGGAGTTTGTAATGCATCGACTAATGGTTCGTCCGTGTTCAATAGTCTGTGCATGCGCAGTCTGGCCGTAGTATAGAAAGCAGGCATTTTGGGGGTACGTGGGGGGTGTGTTTGGGGAAGAGATGGGCCGGTATGGGCCCCAATGGGTTGTGGGAGGTGTCCAAGTGAAGCTTTTGTGGGGTAGAGTCAGAATGGCGTGTTTTTTATTGCAAGTCGCGTCAATCTGCGCATGCGCAGTTGGGTGTAGTAAGTAAAGTGGTCATTTTGGGGATGCGTGAAGGAAGGTATTTGGTGTAGAGATGGACCCTCCTTGGTCCGAATGTGTCGTGTGGGGTGTCATTTTGTAGCTCTCGGGGTGTAGACCACGATTTTAAGGGATGTCCACAGCATCTGTGACGTCATTGGTGACGTCATCAGTACGAGTAGTAGCGAAAGTGGGCATTTTGGGGCAGTGAAGGAGGGTATTTTGTGTAGAGATGAACCATCCATATCTGTCATGCGTATTATACAGTATCTGTCCTGTATTATACCAAATCTGTGCTGTATTATATTATATCTGTCCTGTATTGTACCATATATGTCCTGTATTATACCAAATCTGTGCTGTATTATACAATATTTGCCCTCTATTATACCATATCTGTGCTGTATTATACCATATCTGTCCTGAATTACACCATATCTGTGCTGTATTATGCAATATCTGTGCTGTATTATGCAATATCTGTCCCGTGTTATACAATATCTGTCTTGTATTATAGCAAATGTGTCCTGTATTGTACCATATTTGTCCTGTATTATACAATATATATTCTGTATTATACCAAATCTGTGCTGTATTATACAGTATCTGTCCTGTATTATACCAAATCTGTGCTGTATTATACCATATGTTTCCTGTATTGTACCATATATGTCCTGTATTATACATTATATGTTCTGTATTATACAATCGGATAGCGGTTGTCGTGAATAACAACAAGTTCAGCAATGTTTACATAGTTTATTATCCCCAATGTTACATCATACCCAGGCTGGGGGAGCCGCCCTGGGTATGTTTAGTATGTTCACAGCAAAACAAATTGAAATATCAAACACCATGTTTTATTATTTAACGCACCGTCACATTAGGTACAAGTGTTTACTGAGCTCAAGTCAACGATCAGCATGTAGACATAGAGAGTATGCACGGCATGTTATGGTATTCATCAGTGCACGGGTGACGCATTCAACCGATGGCGGTGGTCGGTCAGCTTGATAAGGAAAAACGTGACATTGGTTACCCTCTCTACCACCCATTGTGTGTTGGGGCGTTGACGATGTGCCCATCTCAAGGCATCCACGGTGTCCAGTATCTCCAGCATCGTCTCTAGTGACCTCCGGTTAATGATGGTGAACGGCTGGTCAAACACATAGATATTATTGCCGGGATAATAATACCGTAACTGGTCCGTCTTTTTGTGACGTAAGATGTACCCGAAAGCGACATTCAATTTGAAGGCCGTAGTTTCATCTTTGAAGATGGCTTCCACGTAGCTGCGTAGACGGGTGAGGTTGGTCAGTGGGAAATTGTAGATATCTTGAATAGGGCCATGAGGGTGGAAGCAGTGCCGTCTCATGGACCAATGGCGCCGATCGATCTCACTCACTGGATGGTTGTCCTGTAAGAGATCGCTAGGAACATTTATGGGCTCGTCCAGAAAATGTTCGATGTTGTCAGGTGTATGAGTCGAAACCGTAATGCCGGCGTCCGGCTGGATATCCAGGCTCTTCTGAACTGTGGGTATAGACGGGCTCTCCGTCATCGCATCACCAGTGGCGTTCGTCTCCCCGGGCTTATCTTCACTAGGAAGTTGCCGCTCATGCCATGGTACCGGGGCATGAATCAAACGTTGGTGTCGCAGCAACTGACTGGTCAGTTTGAAAAGCCGACCACACTCCTCGCATGGACGCTTGGGTGGCCCATGAACTGAACGTTCATGGCGCAGTAAAGCATCTTCCCGATTAAATGACCGTGCGCAGGTTATACAAGTATACAGTCCGTCGTTGTGGGCGGCGGTCTCGTGGCGACGTAAATTGTCTAGACGAGTGAACTGCTTCTGGCAAGTTGTGCAAGTGAACATCTTGGTGGTTGACAGAGTGTCTGATGAAACGGCCAGACCGCTTTCCTTTTATAGCACGCTAGCTGGTGATCTATTTTTAGCACACTCAGTTCAACTACCCCAAGTCGAGGACCGAGATGTACTGGTGTACGACTGAGCCGCATTGGGCGCGCGTGAGTGTGTGTGTGTTTCGGGGGGGGAGGGGGGCAGTGGATTTTACATCCGGGATCTTGTCAACATCCGGGTTTCCAAGTGAGGTTTTCCCGTCGTTCCTCCGTCTTCCATCCGGGTACTGTGGTTTTACATCCGGGGCCTCAGCTTGCATCCGGGTTTTTCATGAGCCACATTGCTTGCCTGTGTGTGTGTGTTTGTATTTGTATCCATCCGCACACAATATAGAATTACGTTCTCTCCGAAAACTTCCTCTCATCGCATCAATATGCTCAGATCCATTCAATATAAACACAACCAAGAGACATCAACAACAACAGGCACATTGCGTAATACACGTTTTATTATCCTCACACAACCATCACCACCACCACCTGGCGTTGACGCCGTCAACGATTAGCATGTAGACATATAGAGTATGTACGACATGTTATGGTATTCATCAGTGCATGGGTGACGCATTCAGCCGATGGAGGTGGTCGGTCAGTTTGGTAACGAAAAACGTGACATTGGTCATCCTCTCTACGACCCATTGTGTGTTGGGGCGTTGTTGTTGAGCCCATTCCAAGGGATCCACGGTGTCCAGTTTCTCCAGCATCGTCTCTAGCGACGCCCGGTTAATGATGGTAAACGGTTGGTCAAATAACCGGATGTTACTGCTCGGGTAAAAGTATCGGGTTTGGTCCGTGTCCTTATGCTGCAGCACATAACTAAACGCCAGATTCAACTTGAAGACCGTAGTTTGATCGTTGAAGATGGCCTCCACATAGCTGCGTAGACGGGCGAGGTCGGTCAGTCGGAAATTGTAGATATCGTGAATAGGGTGATGACGGTAGAAACAGTGCCGGATCATGGGCCAATGGCGCCGATAGATGTCACTTACTGGATGGTCTTCGTGTAACAGATCGCTAGGAACATTTATGGGTTCGTCCACGAAGTGTACTTTGCCCTCCACGTCGAACAAAATCTGGCCCAAGGTCTTGTAGTCGGAATTTGACTGTTTAATTAAGGCGACATCATCATCGGCCCTCGTGCGATGGGTAGGAGTTCCCACTGTCTCGATACTGGTGCCTACGGGCTCCTCTACCTGCAAACGGCGCTGCGGAACAGGGTGTCGTGTGCGTTGGTGTCGCAGCAACTGACTGGTCAGTTTGAAAAGCCGACCACATTCTTCGCATGGACGCTTGGGTGGCCCATGAATTGAACGTTCGTGGCGCTGTAAATGATCCGGGCGCTGAAACGACAGATAACATATCGTACAGCTATACCGGGCGGTTTCTTCGTGCTTGGCAGCCTCATGGCGGCGCAAGTCGTGCAGACGAGTGAATGATTTCGAGCACGTAGTACAAGTGAACATCTTGGTGGTTGACAGAGTGTCTGATGAAACGGCCAGGCCGCTTCCCTTTTATAGCACGCTAGCTGGCGATCTATTTTTAGCACACTCAGTTCAACTACCCGAAGTCGAGGACCGAGATGTACTGGTGTACGACTGAGCCGCATTGCGCGCGCGCGTTTGTGTGTATGTGTGGGCAGTGGATTTTACATCCGGGACCGTGTCAACCTCCGGGTTTCGCAGTGGGTTTTTCCCGTCTTTCCTCCGTCTTCCATCCGGGTACTCTGGTTTTACATCCGGGTCCCCATCTGACATCCGGGTTTTTCCATGTTTACTGTCACGTGTCCGGAACCGAAAGTTGTCACAAGACAGGTGGCGCCCCCTGTCGGAAGTAGTAGGTCAGTATTGCAGATGTATTGATAATAAGAAGTTTGAGCATCTATGATGATCCATATTGAACGGAAGTGACCTTTGACCAGGACTGCTGAGGGACACATGTTCATTCGGAACTGACCTTTGACCCCTGCTTGCGCTAACAATACCGGATAAAAATTGCGCGCAGGGGTCAAAGGTCAGTTCCGGTCACGTAAACGGAAGCGGCAGTGACCTCACAGAGGTCATATGCAAATGTCACTTCCGAGCTCTGAGCTCCACACGCTTTGAGCTCCAAGTGCTCCGATCCAAGAGCTCTGCCACACGGGAGCTCTCACCACCACCGTGCGCTGACGCCCGTCAACGCCCGGTGGTGGTGGTGGTGGTGGTGGAATGTGGTGGTGGTGTGTGTGTGTGTGGTGGTAGTGTGTGGTGGTGGTGTTGCTGGTGGTGTCTGTACATATAAGAATGAACATGTGTCCCTCAGCAGTCCTGGTCAAAGGTCACTTCCGTTCAATATGGATCATCATAGATACTCAAACTTCTTATTATCAATACATCTACAATACTGACCTACTACTTCCGACAGGGGGCGCCACCTGTCTTGTGACAACTATCGGTTCCGGACACGTGAGAGTAAACATGGAAAAACCCGGATGTAAGATGGGGACCCGGATGTAAAACCAGAGTACCAGGATGGAAGACGGAGGAACGACGGGAAAAACCCGCTGAGAAACCCGGAGGCTGACAAGGTCACGGATGTAAAATCTACTGCCCACACATACATACACACATACACACACGAGCGCGCGCAGTGCAGCTCAGTCGTACACCAGTACATCTCGGCCCCCGACTTGGGGCAGTTGAACTGAATGTGCTAAAAGTAGATCGCCAGCTAGCGTGCTATAAAAGGGAAGCGGCCTGGCCGTTTCATCAGACACTCTGTCAACCACCAAGATGTTCACTTGTACTACGTGCTCGAAATCATTCACTCGTCTGCACGACTTGCGCCGCCATGAGGCTACCAAGCACGAAGGAACCGCCCGGTATAGCTGTACGATATGTACAGTGTCGTTTCAGCGCCCGGATCATTTCATGGGTCACCCAAGCGTCCATGCGAAGAATGTGGTCGGCTTTTCAAACTGACCAGTCAGATGCTGCGACACCAACGCACACGACATCCTGTTCCGCAGTCACGTTTGCAGGTAGAGGAGCCCGTAGGCACCAGTATCGAGACAGTGGGAACTCCTACCCATCGCACGAGGGTCGATGATGATGTCGCCTGAATTCAACAGTCAAATTCCGGCTACAAGACCTTGGGCCAGATTTTGTACGACGTGGAGGGCAAAGTACACTTCGTGGACGAACCCGTAAATGTTCCTAGCGATCTGTTACACGAAGACCATCCAGTGAGTGACATCTATCGGCGCCATTGGCCCATGAGCCGGCACTGTTTCTACCGTCATTACCCTATTCAAGATATCTACAATTTCCGACTGACCGACCTCGCCCGTCTACGCAGCTATGTGGAAGCCATCTTCAACGATCAAACTACGGTCTTCAAGTTGAATCTGGCATTTAGTTATGTGCTGCAGCATAAGGACACGGACCAAACCCGATACTTTTACCCGAGCAGTAACATCCGGGTATTTGACCAACCGTTTACCATCATTAACCGGGCGTCGCCAGAGACGATGCTGGAGAAACTGGACAACGTGGATCCCTTGGAATGGGCTCAACAACAACGCCCCAACACACAATGGGTCGTAGAGAGGATGACCAATGTCACGTTTTTTGTTACCAAGCTGACCGACCACCTCCATCGGCTGAATGCGTCACCCATGCACTGATGAATACCATAACATGTCGTACATACTCTATATGTCTACATGCTGATCGTTGACGGCGTCAACGCCAGGTGGTGGTGGTGATGGTTGTGTGAGGATAATAAAACGTGTATTACGCAATGTGCCTGTTGTTGTTGATGTCTCTTGGTTGTGTTTATATTGAATGGATCTGAGCATATTGATGCGATGAGAGGAAGTTTTCGGAGAGAACGTAATTCTATATTGTGCACGGATGGATACAAATACAAACACACACACACACACACACGCAAGCAATGCGGCTCATGAAAAACCCGGATGCAAGCTGAGGACCCAGATGTAAAACCACAGTACCCGGATGGAAGACGGAGGAACGACGGGAAAACCCCACTTGGAAACCCGGATGTTGACAAGATCCCGGATGTAAAATCCACTGCACGCACACACAGACACGCGCGCGCAATGCGGCTCAGTCGTACACCAGTACATCTCGGTCCTCGACTTGGGGTAGTTGAAATGAGTGTGCTAAAAATAGATCACCAGCTAG
The DNA here is from genome assembly GCA_036873755.1 of Hanleya hanleyi. Taxonomy (NCBI): domain Eukaryota; kingdom Metazoa; phylum Mollusca; class Polyplacophora; order Lepidopleurida; family Hanleyidae; genus Hanleya; species Hanleya hanleyi. Next base: position 11,643 of record JAVTVY010008363.1, read on the forward strand.
CGTGCTATAAAAGAAAAGCGGCCTGGCCGTTTCATCAGACACTCTGTCAACCACCAAGATGTTCACTTGCACAACTTGCCAGAAGCAGTTTACTCGTCAAGACAAGTTACGTCGATACGAGACCGCCGCCCACAACGACGGACTGTATACTTGTATAACATGCGCACGGTCATTTAATCGGGAAGATGCTTTACTGCGCCATGAACGTTCAATTCCTGGGCCACCCAAGCGTCCATGCGAGGAGTGTGGTCGGCTTTTCAAACTGACCAGTCAGTTGCTGCGACACCAACGTTTGATTCATGCCCCGGTACCATGGCATGAGCGACAACTTCCTACTGAAGAGAAGCCGCGGATGTTCAGACCCAGTGAAGATAAACCCGGGGAGACGAACGCCACTGGTGATGCGATGACGGAGAGCCCGCCTATACCCACAGTTCAGAAGAGCCTGGATATCCAGCCGGACCCCGGCGTTACGGTTTCGAGTCATACACCTGACAACATCGAACATTTTCTGGACGAGCCCATAAATGTTCCTAGCGATCTCTTACAGGACAACCATCCAGTGAGTGACATCGATCGGCGCCATTGGTCCATGACACGGCACTGTTTCCACCCTCATGGCCCTATTCAAGATATCTACAATTTCCCACTGGCCAACCTCACCCGTCTACGCAGCTACGTGGAAGCCATCTTCAAAGATCAAACTACGGCCTTCAAATTGAATGTCACTTTCGGGTACATCTTACGTCACAAAAAGACGGACCAGTTACGGTATTATTATCCCGGCAATAATATCTATGTGTTTGACCAGCCGTTCACCATCATCAAGCGGAGGTCACTAGAGACGATGCTGGAGATACTGGACACCGTGGATGCCTTGAGATGGGCACATCGTCAACGCCCCAACACACAATGGGTGGTAGAGAGGGTAACCAATGTCACGTTTTTCCTTACCAAGCTGACCGACCACCGCCATCGGTTGAATGCGTCACCCGTGCACTGATGAATACCATAACATGCCGTACATACTCTCTATGTCTACATGCTGATCGTTGATTTGAGCTCAGTAAACACTTGTACCTAATGTGACGGTGCGTTAAATAATAAAACATGGTGTTTGATATTTCAATTTGTTTTGCTGTGAACATACTAAACATACCCAGGGCGGCTCCCCCAGCCTGGGTATGATGTAACATTGGGGATAATAAACTATATAAACATTGCTGAACTTGTTGTTATTCACGACAACCGCTATCCGATTGTATAATACAGAACATATAATGTATAATACAGGACATTTATGGTACAATACAGGAAACATATGGTATAATACAGCACAGATTGTATAATACAGGACAAATATGGTACAATACAGGCCAGATTTGCTATAATACAAGACAGATATTGTATAACACGGGACAGATATTGCATAATACAGCACAGATATTTCATAATACAGCACAGATATGGTGTAATTCAGGACAGATATGGTATAATACAGCACAGATATGGTATAATAGAGGGCAAATATTGTATAATACAGCACAGATTTGGTATAATACAGGACATATATGGTACAATACAGGACAGATATAATATAATACAGCACAGATTTGGTATAATACAGGACAGATACTGTATAATACGCATGACAGATATGGATGGTTCATCTCTACACAACATACCCTCCTTCACTGCCCCAAAATGCCCACCTTCGCTACTACTCGTACTGATGACGTCACCAATGACGTCACAGATGCTGTGGACATCCCTTAAAATCGTGGTCTCCACCCCGAAGGCTACAAGATGACACCCCACAGGACACATTCGGACCAAGGAGGGTCCATCTCTACACCAGATACCTTCCTTCACGCATCCCCAAAATGACCACTTTACTTACTACACCCAACTGCGCATGCGCAAATTGACGCGACCTGCAATTAAAAACACGCCATTCTGACTCTACCCCACAAAAGCTTCACTTGGACACCTCCCACGACCCATTGGGACCCATACCAGTCCATCTCTTCCCCAAACACACCCCCCACGTACCCTCAAAATGCCTGCTTTCTATACTACGGCCAGACTGCGCATGCGCAGATTATTGAACACGGACGAACCATTAGTCGATACATTACAAACTCCACGAGAGCTTCAACAAAAGACCTCATACGACACCATAGGATCATTAGGGGCTCACCTAGACCCCAAAACTTCCACCTTGTATGGACCTATACAATCATAGCCAGTATGGGGCTATATGGACCTACCTAGGCCTCTGTGAACTTTTTCCACAAATTTCACCGTTTCGCTGCGGGACCCTTCCCATCATGTTCTAAATGACGAGACGTGAAAAACAAAACCAAACAACCCATATCACAATGAACGTGTGTGAATTTCCCAGGTTGGACCTATACCCCCATATATCCAGTATGGGACTATATGGGGCTATATACAGGCCTACCCGGTACTTTTCCAAAAATTTCACCGATTCGCTCCGAGACCTCTCCTATTGTGTTTTTCGTGGCGAGGCGAGAAGAACCAGACCCCACAACCCATAGTAAAACCCACAAAAAAAATTGACCACCCCTCCCCCCATATAGCCAGCCTATGGGGCTATATACAGACCTCGGTGACTTTTTCCAAAAATTTCACCGATTCGCTCCGGGACCCCTCCCATTGTGTTTTTCTCGGCGAGACGTGAAAAACAAGACCCCACAACCCATAGTAACACCCACAAAAAAATTGCCAGGTTGGACCAATACCTCCATACAGGCCTGTATATTGTATAATACATATAATTGTACGAGTCCGTGTTCCGCTTTTTATATTTTCGGAAATTGGCAGGTCCCAATAAGCCCAGGGACCGATATTAGCCCTTTTGGCTAGGGTTGATAGGGGGTTCCCCCTATTTTAGGGGTAAAGTCCGTGTTCCGCTTTTTATATTTTCGGGAAAAACTCCTAATTTTACATGCACCCACCCATGCTGGATGCGCCTTAACGAATGCTTCACTTTGGTACCTCACTCGACCCGATCGGACCAATAGTGGCCCATCTAGACCCCAACACGTCTATTTCCATATCCTTTGTCTATTGCGCATGCACAGAATGACGATATTCCTACCCCACATCCACCCAGTCGAATGCCCCCTCACAAAGGCTTCACATTGATACCTCACTCGACTCCATAGGACCATTAGTGGCCCACCTAGATCACAACACGTCTATTTCCATACCCTTTGTCCACCGCGCATGCGCAGAATGACGCTATTTCAACCCCACACCCAGCCCATCAGATGCCCCCTCACATATGCTTCACATTGATACCTCATACGACCCAATCGGACCATGCAGTTTATTTGCAGTCTGGGGACTACTTTTTCTCCCCGGAAGCAGACCGCATCACCGCGGATGAATACATTCCCTGCAACAATTGGAACTCTCCTGTGTTGGAGGTAACTTTTTGGTCATTCTGCCGGAAATATGTTGCACTTGACCTCTCCTTCACGTGACCTCCACAAATTATGCAAATTTCTGAGGTCAATGTTGCTCGAAATCAACCCTATATACTACTCACCTTCCCACTGAAGGACTTGAATTGGGTGAAATAACGCACGGATTTCTATAAAAAATTCACTGATCTATCAATCCAATATTTTATTGTTGTGCATGCTTGGATTAAATAGTTTACATTCGGTATCAGCGAAAAGTTTAGCACAGAAAGTAAAACCCTAACGTATTTTACCATCAGCGCAGTTTTTCTAGGTCACGTAACTGGAATGTGGGCGGAACGCGGTCTGCTATGCAAGTTGGTCAAGGGTTCGCCTTTGGCTCACAAATAAAAACGTTGACGTTGTGAAGATGGTATAGAACGGGCTTTTTATTACAATATAACAATCCTTGATCTCGAGCGTGGAACATGAGTTTGATTAATTAAGAAAACTGAATCTCTATTGAGGTACGATTGATCACTAATTTCCATGACAACACAGACAACAGTTTATCGGATAATGGTCAACCTGGGAACCGCATAGTCAAAGGAGTGACGATGTCGGCTATGTTATAATACACACGTATTGGTAATTTAATCCAGTTTCTCGCCAACATTAATGAATTCACATCAATAGGTTTTCTTGTCAGGATTATATTTGTTTCTGGTAATACAATATATAGAGACTGTTGATAGATTTCGTTGCACGAAAAAAACAAATCACAGCGAACAGTCTCAATCAACGAACATTTATTGTCATTTTCTGGCTCTATTCCGATTTGTCACTGGTACATACAAAACTGCGTCATACATACTATAAAATTCTGCCCTTAGAGGTTCGAATATGTGATTAAGTCTGCAAACGACACCTGAAGATTGGAAAGTGGTTTGCTCGGACATATGACATTCCTCCACATTCGTTTCATATGCGAACTCTGATACTGGACGAAAATCTGGATCGCCATGCCTTCGACTTTCGGAAAAGAAGCTGAAAAGGAATAACGGCAAAATACAATTTCACAGTACATACATATATACATTAGCAAGCGTCAGTTCCGACATTCAATAATTGAAAGACCTATTTCGTATGACGCCACCATTTCCAAATGTGCATGAAATAAATATGATAAAAACACAAATTGATATCCTACAATAGAGAAGCGGTCAACAGTTTTCAACGATGTCAGCAAGACATAATGATGTTGTTCTATACATACAATCCTAATCACGGATCAATATTCTTTATCCAAATGAATTCTGTGTCGTATGATCCAGAATATGTATCTCAGTCCCGTTATGATTATGTCTGTTCATTTGAACACTATGGAGAGGTACGCACCACACATACTGCGAATACATGTGAACATCCGTGCTTTAGGCGTCAGATCCAACAATTTTCAGGGACAGTCATCGCTCACGGAGTATTCCGGCTAGATTGGTTATCTCCCCTGTATATGCATCAAGTAGACCGGTATCGGCCAGGATCGTCGGCTCAAAATTATGCCAGGATTGCGGAATTTATCGGCCGACACCTGGTAAGATTAAACAGCCACAGACTCGGACAGTGAACAAGCCTGACGCACCTATAGGCAACCACAACTGTGATAACCAACCAGGCTGATGGAATTATCATCCTTCAATATAATGTGGATTCGAATTCAGCCCGTATCGGCAGCGAAAATAGATCCGCGCCGATACCTGTCTGTTGTTGACCCATGTACTCCCGTAAGGTAGCAAGTCGGATTAATGAGCGTACGTGCAACTAACGAACTGATTTTTGGAATTCCTTGGAACTATCCAATCGTATATCCGCTGTTGAAAATAGATCGACTGCCATGAATATGGATTAGTAGCCTAGACTTCCAATTATAGCGCATTGACCTGGCTCGACTACAAAGACCGATCACGTTTTGTTATAAGTCCGGTCAAAGCATGTAGTTCATGTTGCACGACGTTAATTTCACTATGGAAATAATGGATTGTGAAAAGGAGCTGACACCATTATTTAGATGGTTTGTATGCATCCTATAGCCACAGGGGTTCATTACAGTTTTAATTGGTTAATTAGGTTTCTGTGGTGGGGGAGGGGTCAAGAGAGTAAAGAAGCTTTTCTTTATTCCGTCGAGCCCCCTTCCCACTCAAATAAGCCTAATTAAACAAATAGCAAGGTTAACGAGCCCCTGTGCTAGCTCAGGTCGGGGTTAATTACAGACTGATATGGATGATCACATTAGATCCTAGACATCCTGTTTAAACTTGCGATTTGAACTGAAAATTCAAATTTCCACTCAAACATTTGCAATCTTTTATGATATTTGAATATGATATTCGAATTTGACTTTGATCTTTTTTAAATTTAAAATTCAAATTCAATTTGAACTGCCATTACGAATTTCTTCAGCCAGGTAGCCTGGAATTTTATACCATTAGCAATAACCATTTCTTCAGTTCTTTCTATGTCGTGTACTGTTGTTTGTTTTACCAAATAAACACTTCTCGCTCGCCCGACCTTAACATCAGGCGTGTAATTGTTTACAGTTCCATTACAAGAGATTGTGACATGCGTAAGAATCTCGCGCGTAACAACACTGCTCATATTTTGAGGCGTGAATACTTTGACCTTCATTCCTTCATTCACGAATCGGTGGCAGCAAAGTGAGGTGTTGGAAACGTTGAAGCAAAGTGACTGTGAGCCATATGCATATAACCAGTATAGATTCCAGCCTCCACATCCACATTTATAGAAGCTAAAGTTGACGTCCACGATAGAAAAAAAATAATGTCCAGTAGTTTTGATTTAAAACTCGGTTTTCATGAATGTAAGCTAAAATCGTTCGCCAGGTCTACATTTTAGATCAAAGTTAGAAAATTTGAAAGATGCCCCGAATGGAATACTGTATTTCGGAACGGAGTTATGCGTGTAAAAAGACACTATCACTTACACTACGCAGGGAATATCGCCTACGTTTATCTCCTTTTGTGTCGCTATCAGATGACGTTGTTATCCTTGGCCTCGGGCATGCGTACCGTCCCTGATACTCCATATCCTGCAAAGAGCATGAATAATCGAGTGGGGTTATTCTTGACAAAACAAATCAATGTGCGCGCATCGAACATCATATTCAATGTCGGGTGGTTTTCTGATTGGGTACGCTTTTAAAACGCTAATGTTAGATTTAACATCTAAAGTGTTGTAGGAGGGAAAGTACTTAAAAAGTGTTGTATTCGCAACTTTTAAATGTTGGATACAACAGCCTAAAATGTTGCATTTAACATTTATATTTGATAAATACAACACTTTCTAAATGCTTTCCCTCCTCCAACACTTAAGATGTTAAATCTAACATTAGCGTTTAAGAGTGTAACATCGCGGGGTCACGTCCATTATCCCGGTATCGGTCTGGAGCGGGGGCGCATTGAGTTGTGACCCTTCTCTAAACTTCGCCTATAGATTTCTGGTAGATTTTCCGTTCTCCCTATGCCCCAACGTGAAACAATATCTCAAACAATACTTTTATGGACGATGGTTGAACATTGAGTATCGAATCGAACGGTTGATACCAACGGACGTTGGCGAAAATTCACTAGGATGAGCATAATTTTTCTTTCTTCAAATATTAGGCTTAGTGTAGTTTGGTGTTTATTCACCAAATAACCAGTTATAACGGATGAAAAACATGCCTCCATGTTGTAGAATAGGGACAAACAAACACCCATTACCAAGGAATAGTCAGATGAGTTTCGGAGCATGTCACCACTCCGCACTCCGACCGAGATTAGCAGATTAATTGGATATCGGGGAGACTCCATTAATCGAGACGGGTCATCGATGCCTACGAGATACAACAATAAATTTTGCGATTGAAATGGGAAGGACAGAACTGGGATGCCTGTGGAGTTCTTACGACTTTTCTATCGGTTTGATCTCGATCGGCAAATCTCTCTTTCCGAAATGAACTTGACATTCGTCTGTGAATCTCAGAGTGAATTCGAGAAGTATCCAGGTTCCAGAAAAGCCTACAAAATAGTAATCATCTACATACACCAAAGTTGAAAAATTCGGTAGCGTCGCAACATTTCCTTTTTGACGATACGATAATGGTACCAGAGCGGACCATCCACGAACGTGTGTCCAATCTGGTACTGTTACGGTTCCATTAAAGAGACACGTAGACACCATCATACATCATACAGATAATGCACTCACCAAAGAAAAAACGGTGGTGTATAGTATTCGTTAATACTCGATGTTGTCAAACCCGTTGCTGCTCGAAACAAAAAAGAAACACTACAGCTCTGAACATTTTCTATTTTAAAACAAAAAGCGATACCACCACCTTGAAGGCAATGACTAACGCTTGTATGGTCGAGTACAATACATCATAGGCAGATATGGAATGTGGACAATGTCCACGGGAAAGCGTGTATCTCGGTTCGAAATCGGACACCCTGTCCAAGTTGGAGTTGGCAGCCAATGGTGCACATCAGACTGATTTGACTGACACCACCGTCATTAATAATAATGTATTTTACATAGCGATTAATTCTTCGAAAGTTACGTTGAATTGAAACATTCAACCTTTGATGTACGGGGGGAGTTTCGTTCAATGTCACACTCACGGTTATTTCATCCATATGATGACAGACAGTTTTAATTGTGGAGAAAGACGGAGTACCCGGAGGTAACACCGCCCTTCGGCAAGTAATTGGCAAACTTTCACACATGCACCAGCAGTGCAGTGCTTGTATTTGATGTAGGGTACTAATTAAGCGTACATCTGCAATGACAAAACCTTTTTGATAGAAGATTTTGGTTGCCGTGTAATTAACCTGTCTATCAATAGTATTTTTATGGGGAAAGTACCACGATTACATGTTCACGTAGAGTGCGCCTGCGGACACACCGTCTATATTCAAGGGGATACAAATCAAATTGAAGTGTTGGAAGTTGTAGGGATTCTTCTTATAATCTTCTGCCATGGCTTTGGGGGATGCGAATTTGATCAGCAGTCTGTTGGTTAAGTGGGTTGGAACATATTATCCCAGGCGTGGAATATATCCTGATCACCGTTTTTTTAGATACACCCGAAGCGCAGACACAACGAAGAAGATACACCTCCCCCCTCGACAAAAGGATCACCGCGTAAATTGCAATACAGTACTTTTGCGATACAAGCATTTTGTTGAAGCTGGCTCGAGACGATTCGTCGTGGAATCCTCGTTGCAAAGAATGGGGTACTTATTCGCCTCACTGACTCGTGGGCTACAGTCTGTTCAGGTCGTTGAATAAGGTTATATCCTAATCGCGAATTTCCATTTCTAATGATTCAGCGGTATTCTGACATACGCAGTACATGTGGATAAATAGGGTATGACCCGGGCGATTCTTCACTATTCCTTCGTCAAATATTGTAGCGGTTTTGCACCAAACCAGGTGATTGCCCTGACCATATGCTTACTCGTCGTAAGGTTGGTTTTTCCTCTCGTTGTGAATGTCTGTTGTCGAGACGAATTTGAGTTTTGATTACTGTCCACTGGATGTAATTCAAGGCAAACCCTTTCAACTTCTCTTTGTGGTAAAGTGAAGCAGGTCTACATCAGGTTATTCGTGTATGTACACAGACTACCTCGATAAATAACCACTTCTTGTATCGACATGCATAGGGTTGTGTTCATTTGGACGGTTATAATGTCAATGCAAGAGGGTTTCTTGTAATCACGGTGTATATATTCAGACTGATGGCATATGCAGGATGGGGACGAAATCTGGGCCTTTGTTGATATAATGACTGAAATATTTTGGAATGAGATATCCATGACCGTAGCCGCTTTCAACTTGATCAGACTTCTTTCGTACTAATCCAGTCGGCTCAACATCTTAAATTCAACTGATTCTGAAATTTAAATTCTTCATGGGCCCGGCACACGTAATTATTATTCAATAAAGATTGAACCTGCATTGGACCTTCAACCATGAATGAATCGCTACCAGCCACCCTCTCCCCGGTTGCTCTTCGTATTGCGGGTTTCCCCGAGCTTTTGTTACGTTAAACACAACATTTAAAGGGTGGTGGAAAACGATGCCGGCGGACTGACAAGAACTCCTATGATCTCACAGGCACATATACTGACTGCGAATACCAAAGTTGGACCCTGCGATGATTTGTATCCCAGCCACGATTTTATTGTAGATCTTCATGTGAACATATTGAATGAAATGACCATACGGCCCAAGCGCTGGCTTGAGCGATATGAGATACAAATATTTCAGAGCGATAATGTAATAGCTCTATCAATTCATATGCTGGAAAATTATGGACTATGTGATTAACTATTTTATATGCCTTGGCCTTAGCTCACCTTTGTGTCGGCTTTACCTTTACTTGTTATGTTTTTAAATACGCAGTCAGTGTATGGTCTCCACATGAACAGCTGCAATAAAAGCGCGGCTGAGATGCTAAGGCTACGTCCGAGAATCCACCGTATTCTCGGGACTGATTTTCAGGTGCCAGAGGATGATTTCCTGCAGAGTCATATGGTTGCTTTTTAATCGCCAGACGTCAATTATTCTCACCTCTTGCATATCGCTCCAATTTACTTGTCTGTGATGTCATATGATTTATTGCCAGTACGCCGAAATATTTTTCCACCATCTTAATTTTGTTCCGTTTAATGTACTACTTTGGTGGCCAATAAGGACAGGTTGAACTGAGATCTGTGTTTAAGGGGCTGAAGTCTAATTGAAGCACAAACACACAGCAATCATAAATCCGGATTTTTACACTGCGAAAAAAATGTGTTGTTTTTAACACTAAAATGATTTCAACCCAAATAGTTTGTGTTGGAATTAACACCACTGGAGGTTATATTCAACAAATCGACACCAAATTATGTTCATTCTAGCTCAACTTGTATTATTTTCAACACAACTTGAAAAATTTATTTATCTTCAAATATCTTTAAATATTTAAATCTCAATAATATTTGCTCACATAAAATCCAGGATTATTGACTTCTTCTCCTTTCGCCACCAGGACACCCGGATCATGGTCGGTACACGTCAGCCTAACGTACGACGTTCTATCAAGCACAAGAAAACAGTTTTACAGGAAAACATGTTATATGTGAGCAACCTCGCAACCAGGGGTCGCTCTCCGCTGGAAAATGGCCGCTCCGACGAACCCCTAGTACGATGGTCGCTGAAAGTGGGTCCCATAATACATTGAAAAGTTCTTTCACGTGGCCCCTTCCGGTTCCATTGGAACATATCCTATTCTTTATAAAACGTCAGTCATGAGTCATTTTCATGGCCAGTGTCATAACGTCATGACGTCAGAATAGAAAATGTTTCGCAAGAATGCATAAAGAGTTCTGGTAGGCTACGTCATCTTTCAGACGCGCTAGTAACGTCCATGACGTCGGGACGTCGGCTTGATCTCCACAGATACGCTCTCGTTATGTTCTAAATTCTAGGGTTTTGTGTGCTATCCAATGACCGATCGTACTGCTGAGCGCCGTCCCAGAGCATAGTGGGGAGGACAGGACCGGATGGCTCTGGTTTCGAGATTGATATGTGAGACATCATATTGGTTTCATTTGCATGGCTGCATAGTTCAAATAAGTCATCTATTTTAGGCAGATAGATATTCAGTACGGATCTTCAGCCAAGCAGAATCACGTGTTGCTTTTGTCGTCGCGAGCTGGTTGCTTCATTCCTCGCGAGCTCGCCAAGCTAAGTTTTTTAGTATTATCTGTGAGCAATTGAAAATTTCAGTCAGTGTGCGATAAATGAACATCGAGCGCATTCAACCGAAAATCTCTTTGATCTCGGCTGTGATGTTAGCTGTCGAAACAAAATTCAGGCTGATCGGCTATCGAAGTATTGATCGGCTATAAACATGCAGATACTACCACCTCGGGAAAAGGAGGTCACCACAGACTGAATTCGTATGCGGGGACAGACATGCTTAGGCAAGGCTGTATCCATCTTCCCCACAGCGCATGCTTCATTTCGCAGGCTCCATTATCCATCCCTGCCTCCAATAGCGGAAGTTGATCTTTACTACGTTGCTATGACACATAGGGGAAAACCCACGTTCGTACGTTCAGTTTGAATCCGACCGAACAACTCCTTCAGTGTCGCACATGAGCGAACTACTTTTCATACGCTCTATCCAGATAAACAGGGAAAATAATCTCCAGATAATTCTTTTTAATACTAGGTCAACAGAGGTATTATGCAGACTTGAAAAGTGATCGAAATGTTCGGCAAACATCTATTTTACTATATATGTGTCACTTCCGGCGATGTGCGCGAAGGCCCCGAATCCGGTCCAAAAATCTGACTAGTGGCTGGGGTATTATTACTATATAGACCCCTAGCGAGGTGGTCGACCTCTATCGAGAAAATTCCACAGTGTTCGCACAGGTTCCACAATACGGCGTCATTGAGAGGAATCTCATCATTCTAACGTCAATCTGTTTACCATTTATAGGCCTACTATCGCCGAATATTTAAGGGAAGTCGCATGTCCATCAGCACGAGGATTAATTCAGGTCATGCTGTGTTTCAAATCACCACGCCCCCGCGCCGGTAGATTTACATGGGTATACCTGACTTGGCCAACGTATTCTATGTAATTATTCGGCCAATGAAGGTACAGCTGTACATTTGATGCACACAATTTTGGTGATATTGGGTCAAAATATCGAACCGAATTGACGGTAAGACCAAACGATGTGTGACGACAGAAGATAGAAGGCTTACGATGATTCGTAATAAAGAAGCCCCCCGCCCCAAAAGTTGAGCAATAAGCAGATCTGCATCTGCGGTGTAAATCTGGAAAAAAGTTGGCTCTAAACCTTTTAGAGATATTTTCTAACAGAAGTGTCATATAATTAGAATGTCAAAAGTCAGTCAAAGAAGAAAAAAAACTAGATGTAACTGTTATCCTAAGGGATAACTGAGATGCCCCCTGCCCTGCAAGACACAAGTCTCCCGCATTTGCGTACACTTCACCATCTATTAGATGGCTTGCGAATCGTGTGTCTCCATTATCGCGGAGCGATATCCGGTGTTTTACCGGATTCTGTTCGACCTTCATCCGGCGGAGAACAGACTCGAGAAATCTGATAAATTACAGGTATTCATACCACTTCTGAAACAGATATTGCCTGGGCTTGCAAAATATATAGGTATGAATAACTTTCGTATCATACAAGAGGTGTGGTGTATCTGTAATTTTGAACAGGTAGGACATCACATGACTCGAAAATGGCGAGTTACGTTGGGGTTACGTCGGTAGACTTTTGCTGATTGGCTGACGAAATCACGTGATATTGATTTCTTTAAATTCTCTCTTGCAGTTGCCGAAAGTAGGCTGAAAATGGATACACACGATCCCAGGGTCAGTCTTACGGCGTATAGATGACCGAGTTGGTTACAGGTTGAAGTCTCCCGTTCTGAGTAATATTTCAATATAGAATAAATAACACCCAAGGACACGAAGGGACATAACTCTGTAACAAATGTGTGAATCGCATAGTAAATGTATTAAAATAGAAGCAAAATTTTAGGAGTATTAGTGTGGACAAAATTGTATCCACAGGTTGGACAAGCCGATCCTGTACCCCTCCCCACTTTGTGGGGGGGGGGAGGGGGGTATAATGATGGAATATTATAATGTAAAATACTGCTTGCTGGTCAGGTTATCAGCACTTATTACATGAATATTTGAAGAAATTCATTTGAAGGCCTGGTAATTTTGACCAAATATTTCCGGTCATAAATAAGAGATGCACATCTTCAAACCATATTAAACATGTGTACAAAGTTTCAGAAACATCCAGTAATAACTGTGTGACTGGTTAGTTACACAAGAACATGCTTTATATATTGCAATATATGCCGAAAGTCCAAGTCTGGGTAATTTTGACAAAAATTAATATTTCATGTCACAAATAGAAGATGCAAATCTTCAAACATGTCTACAAAGTTTCACAACCTTCTGATAAAAATAGTAGGAGTAGTTGATTACACTAGAAACTTGTCTCTACATGGGAATAGATCCGGAAAAATTGTGTGATCCTGAAAATGACAAAGTCCTATAAAGTTCAAAACGTTATGAATATGTCAAAAATTATAATTTCGCCTTGTAAATAGGACATGCACATCTTCAAACCATACGTAACACATATGTAAAGTTTCATTGAAATAGAAGCAAAATCTTAGGAGTAGTAGTCCGGACAAAATTGTGTCTACAGACAGACGGACGGACAGACGGACAGACAAACGCCCCAGCCGATTCCAGTTTACCCCGCTAACTTCGTTGCGAGGGGTATAAAAAACATAAATGAGCATATGCATATGTAGAGTTTATTTAGGAAGGATATATCTGATCCTTCAAGAGATGTGTTAACATATTGAATCCACATTTTTGACCCAAAATTATGACTTTAACAAGCGTTCTGAGAACCCCAACATCTCGCCTTTCGGGGTCATCCGCCAAAGGTGCAGCAGTATTGAAAGCATACATGTAGAGCAAACAATAAGGTCTGGAATAGGTGATGTGGTACAGACAATAATGTCTGGAATAGATTATCTGGTACAGACAATAACATCTGTCCCATGTGGGATTACTGGCAAAAGTTAATCCCATGTAGGATGGATAGATCAGTGCCGTTGGATTACTGGTACATAGGGCAGTCCAGTGTGAGATTACTCCTGGATAGTTCAGTCCCATGTGAGATTACTGCTGGATAGGCCAGTCCTGTGTAGGATTACTGCTGGGTGGACCAGTCCCATGTTATTACTGATGGATAGTCCCCTGTGAGATTAATGCTGGATAGTCCAGTCCCAAGTGGGATTACTGCTGGATAGGCCAGTCCTGGCTGGGATTACTGCTGGATAGGTGAGTCTCGTATGCGATTAATGCCGGATAGGACAGTCCCGTGTGGGATTACTGCTGCATAGGCAGTCCCGTGTGGGATTACTGCTGCATACGGCAATCCTGTGTGGGATTATGGCTGAGGAGGCCAGTCCCGTGTGGGATTACTGCTGGATAGGCTAAACCTGTGTGGGATTACAGCGGAATAGGTCAGTCCCATGTAAAATTATGGCTGGATAGGTCAGTGCCATGTGGGATTACTGCTGCAAATTGCAATCCAGTGTCATATTACATCTGGATAGGTCAGTCCCATGAGAGATTACTGCTGCATAAGCCAGTCCCGTGTGGAATTACTGCTAGATAGGCCAGTCCCATGTGGGATTACTGCAGGATAGTTTAGTGCGGTCTGGGATTACTGCTGGATAGGTCAGTCCCGTGTGGCATTACTGCTGGATAGGCCAGTGCCATTGGGATTACTGCTGGATAGGTCAGTCCTGTGTGAAATTACTGATGAATAGGCCAGTCCCAAATGGGATTACTGATGGATAGACCAGTTCGGTCTGGGATTACAGCTGGAAAGGTCAGTCCCGTATGGCAATACTGCTGGATAGGCCAATGCCATTTGGGATTACTGCTGGATATGTCAGTCCCGTGTGGGATTACTGCGGGAGAGCTGTGACCTAGGAAAACATGAAACATATCCACCAAGTTTTATAATCATCCCACGAAAGGTTCAACAAACTTTCCATGTACAGATCTACCTGTAAATTTTTGCCCAACAAAAACCTTATCAATGGAAAGATACAAAGTCTAAACTGCAATAATTAGGAAAAAAATTCATATTTAATGTCATATTTCTTAAATAGCACATGCACATCTTTGAATCACATTGAACTTGGGTAGCAAGTGTCAAACTCATCCAATGAAAGCTGACAGCTTCAGAAAACTTTCCATGTACAGATGTACATGTATATACATGTACATTATTATTGGCATATTAAGACAAAACCCTCAAAATTTGAACAAAAATTAATATTTCATCTCCTAAATATCACAGGTACATCTTCTAATCATAAGAAACATGTGTACCAAGTTTCATAACCATTCGATGACAGCTGTCAACTACAGCAAACTGTGGTGTACAGATGTACATGTGCACTTCAGCTAAACGCAAAACTCAATCATTTGCCATAAGGTGGAGAAAAATTAATATTTCATCTCAAAAATAGCACAAGTAAATCCTCCAATCATAAGAAACATGTGTACCAAGTTTCGTAATCATCCAATGAGAGCTGACAACTGCAGCAAAATTATCATGCACATGTATATGTACAATTTACCTAAACAGAAAACTCATTCATTTGACATAATTTGGAGAAAAATTAATATTTCTTGTCAAAAATAGCACAGGTACATCCTCTAATTATAAGAAACATGTGTACCAAGTTTCATAATCATCCAATGACAGCTGATAACTGGAGCAAACTTACCATGTACATGTATATGTATACATGTAGAGGCCTACATGTACAATTTACCTAAACAGAAAACTCATTCATTTGCCGTAATTTGGAGAAAAATTAATATTTCTTGACAAAAATAGCACAGGTACATCCTCTAATCATAAGAAACATGTGTACCAAGTTTCATAATCATCCAATGACAGCTGACAACTGGAGCAAACTTACCATGTACATGTATATGTATACATGTAGAGGTCTACATGTACAATTTACCTAAACAGAAAACTCATTCATTTGTCATAATTTGGAGAAAAATTAATATTTCTTCTCAAAAATAGCACAGGTACATCCTCTAATCATAAGAAACATGTGTACCAAGTTTCATAATCATCCAATGACAGCTGACAACTGGAGCAAACTTACCATGTACATGTATATGTACAATTTACCTAAAACAGAAAACTCATTCATTTGCCATAATTTGGAGAAAAATTAATATTTCTTGTCAAAAATAGCACAGGTACATCCTCTAATCATAAGAAACATGTGTACCAAGTTTCATAATCATCCAATGACAGCTGACAACTGGAGTAAACTTACCATGTACATGTATATGTATACATGTAGAGGCCTACATGTACAATTTACCTAAACAGAAAACTCATTCATTTGTCATAATTTGGAGAAAAATTAATATTTCTTCTCAAAAATAGGACAGGTACATCCTCTAATCATAAGAAACATGTATACCAAGTTTCATAATCATCCAATGACAGCTGACAACTGCAAGAAACTTTCCAAGTACAGATGTACATGTGCAATTCAGTTAAACGCAAAACTCATTCATAGGGATTTTAACATTAGAGCACCCCAGGGGTAGTACCCCCAGGTGGCATACCCACCCCCCATATTTTTTTAGATTTTTCTAATTTTTCTAGATTTTTTTTTAACTTGGTAAACCATAAACCCATTCATTTCCAGGCAGGGGACACCGACACCGACACCGATACCGACACCGACACCGACGACGACATCCTCTTTCCCCCTCTCACAATATCTCCCCTTTACTTCGTAAGGCGAGATAAAAACAGGTATGGTCGGCTATGCTTCTGGTCCATCAGTAGCTGCATATGTCATGCACAAAGAGAAACCCGCTTAACGTTTCCACCCCATACTTATTTACCGGAAGTGCCGCAATCACCGGAAGTGATGGGATCACCGGAAGTGACGTAACATGATCAGGATCAGGGCGGACCAAGATCAACCGCAATCCCGCTTTAGGTTCAACCATTTGTCTAATCAGAAACGTGTAGACAACCGCCATGTTTGATGACGTAGCTTGTTCACGTGATGCATCTGGTATAACCTGTGTCCGGTGTTACGGGGATATGTACCCTTGTAGCTTAAGCGAATCCACTAAATGATTTCTCGCCATAGCTAGATGATCGATTGACGTTTGAAACTTCAATCAATCAGAATCATGTATACGGCCGCCACGTTTTATCACGTGACAGACTAACCAATAGAGGGAATGATTTATCATAGGCATTTTAATTCAATGATTATACCAGTGCAGATGTAAACAAGCAAGTATCTACAACTACCTCTCTTATTACTCAAAATGGGGGAAAGAACGTTTAAGTTAAGAAGTTAACCGACAAACCACAATCACACCGTTTTTTCGGTTTGGTTTGGGATTGGGAGTTTGACCTCAAGGAATATATCACTTGACAGAATCATCTCCCTAAGCATGCTGAGGATATGACACGCCAGAATGAAAAGTTCCCCCCTACGAGGATATCTCCTCATAAGATAAACCATGGAACGATATATCTACTGTAGCAATGAAACATGGGATATGCTTACGGAAGCCATGAATTCATTATCAGCTCATAAAAATGTGACGGAAACTTTGTTTGAAGATGATATAATTATAATTGGATGTTTGCTGCATTCATGTTCTGGATGGACCAATCACAGTCGCCGACTGAAAAACGACAACTTAACCTCTCCAAGACCACTGGAGTGGCACTATGATTAGTGAGTCCGCTGGGGCCACAGGATGCGGCATTTAATCCCAAACGCATAATTTCCGAGGAAGCTAAAATGATCGATATAAACGCTTGTAATTCTAAATAACATCATGGGGACGTGAAAATCACATTCCGACATATCCACTTGTCACGGAGATAAACCATGTATATCTGGTGAATTAATAGTTGCGATTATTGCAAGTTCAAATTCCAAGTTTGAATGGAAACTCGTGTAAAACGCGAAAAGAGCATTTCCCCGAATAATGTGTAACAAGTAATTTGGTATGCACAGGGCTTTAATACCCCCAATTTCGGTACACCATCTATTAGGCGTGAAAATTATCTTTTATGGTGGGATACGAACCCAAATTAGAATATTTAAAATTCCTGAATTTAAACTATATATTTGACAGTTAAAACTTGCTCTATATTTTGAGCACATCACTAATTTGCACACGACGTTAACAATATTATGGCTCTCATATAGGCTCAAGGGAATATGCGGCGCTAATAGGATAAAGGGTTGCGCACATAGCTTCATATAATGTGTTATAATGCGAGATTTACCTCCAATATATAGGAATGTGGAGTGGGGTATTAATAATAGTTTGGGAGAGAGGGTAGGGCACATACCCGTGGGGGGAGGAAGGGGGGGGCTCAAATCTGGTAGAGTGTCTCTCTATTGCTACATGTATATGCCAGTAACCCTAATGTAATTTCAATCCTTTGTCTGTTCTTACAATTTGTCTGTTCTACAAGATCTCTGTAGTAAAATTCCTGAAAAGCCAATAAATTGTGTTATATACACGTAAGTTTACCGACGTTCATGTCTATAGTGCCACCTAATAAATAACAAGCGCTGGATGCGCGCAAAGACCTCCGTCGAGGCAACAGGGTCCGTAGGGGAATACATCGCTGAATAACATAGGGCCGGATGCCAAGCTCAATTTTGCATTTGTTGGACGTTAACTCCACCAATGGTAATTAACCTGAGATTGAGGGTTCCCCACTAGCATGTCCAGCCAGGAATGTGGAAGTCACATTCCCCGCACATAAGTTTTGTCTGATTTCACGTGCTTGAAATATTGGGGTATGGAAAAGAGTATATTGATGGAATACCTTGAATACTGCTTGAGACATTAGGTCCCTTCCCAACCCCACATCCCCCTGGGAGGATGCCCCCACCCAAATCAACACGTTAGCGGCAGAAATGAGACCCTGTGTGCCTAGTTGTACCAATTTGCTTGTGATTTTGTGCTATAGGCCGGACACATCAACACTTCATATTTTGTATGTGTACAGTATAGCATCATCATTGAGGGAATCCTCTACAAAATAAACCTGATTTTACCGACACTCCGTTCTAATCTGCCTCAACATCATGTGGTGAGGATTCAATGCGCTCGGTATAATTTTGTATACTGGTGTTACAGGTCACCTTTACCATACTGTATCAATAACAATGGACTTGTACATGTATCACATTCATATTGAATGGTGATGGCTGATGAGAATATTGCCCATATGGAACAAATGGCTGGATTCCAGCAAATAAAAAGTTCATATTAATCATAAACAACATACAGTTAATAATAATATCAAATAATTATGTGTATTCCTTGTCGACATAAATATTTTACAGACAATATTATGACTGAATCATGGTAACAGATATACACATGAATCACACTATTTGTAGATCACTGTCAGGTTATCGCTTAACATTTAACAATTTCTGAAAATGACGGCATTTTAATATCTGTCCAACCTGATATAATTTACTGGCTTACCTATTCATAAATGCGTATTGGCTAAGATCACATTATGCCTTGTATATATACTGTGCGTATGGAGCTGTTTGTAACTTCGTTCACTGCTGAAGATGCTATAACTAATAGCAAAATATTAAATTGTGATTCCTACTCGGAGCTGCTTTTCTTCTCTACAATTGAAGTAAAATGGTGTGTTCTTGTGCATTTTGACAGAATATTTAGACTTTGAAGATGATATGTAATGATGCCCCAAAATGAACTGAATTTTCCGTGTCATCTGTCTGTCTGTCTCTCTGTTTGCTCATCTTTCTTGTCATACCACATATGCAGCTGGTGATGGATCAGAAGCCTAATGGAATTGACTGATCTTCACCTGTTTTATTGAGGTCAAATTTAGCATTAGCAATAATTTTTAAAGGAGTGAAGATAGGCTCTCCAAATTCATAATACTTGTGCAATTGGTGACTGACTAGAAGCCTATCCCAGTTGACTGAATCTATTTTCTCAGGTTATATACTGTATATTATGATATAACATGAAATATAGCTAGGCATTCTAAATTGATACCACATATGCAACTGATGATGGACCTGAAGTCTATGAATATGACTGACATTGACCTATTTTCTCAAGGTCAAAAACTGTAAGTTAAGTCACATCTTAACTGCTAACATACACCTCAAATCTAACATTGTCATCATTTTGATGTGGTTTTTCTTCCAGAACAATTTAGCGAATTTTGCATGTGTTTCAACATTCTCATGCTTCAACAGTAACTTAAACCATGCTGTATCGGCTGAGCTGTTGAAATAGCCTTCATTTCCTAGCTCTGACATACTGCATCACTGTCGAAATATGAGTACCAAGGCAGAGTGATAGATCACACAGCCAGTGAAGGTTCCTGATTTACATTGAATGTCGTTATTGCCTAAGTAGTATTAGCAGCATTTTACAACAACAACAATTCGCTCACTTACAGTGAAATATTATAGTGAAAAGTATCTATTTTTTGTTGTTTGGCATTTTTATTTGCTGGCATTGTTTCAGATAGAATACAACAGCCTAATTCATACAATCAGGAATAAAAAGGGGATTAAAATCTTTATATTCAAACTTTCGTAGGAAATATAAAAGTGGCAATTTGAAATTTTATTTTTATTCGATTTTTTAATATCGGTGGGCCCATGAAACGCAAAATAAAGTTGGTATTGCCTCACACTGGGTTTCAACCATTGGTGAAGAAATCCTTTCTACCAGGGATGATTCCTGATTGCTCATCCTCCAGGGGTATCAGCCCCCACTCTGTCCCATCCTAAAAACAATTGCCACCCCTAATAGGGGGTGTGCCCAAATTGGGGAGATCTAAAGCCCTGTGAGTACCAAATTATGTGTTAGAAAATTGTCTGGGGAAATGCTCTTCGCCCGTGTTTCACACGAGCTTTCATTTCAATTGTGTCCAAAATCATTGCTTCAAAATTTCGTCGGGAAGCATGACAAACCCTATTGGAAATCACATGAGTCGTGGGTTCCCCATATGACAATTATTTGGCGGGAGATTTCACGTTGCATTCCTAGACCTCCGTCTGATCGACGGAGGTAACAAAAGCCACGAAAATACTCATTGAGGCAAAATCTTCGGATCTTGGAGAGCACGTTTAACACATACGTTAACACTCCAATAGATATAGGCATATTAGAATTAGGTCAGAGAATTTCAATTTTTAATATAACTGACCACTTACCTCGCATGGGATGTGAATTATCATTTGGGACTTCTATATTCTTGCTAAGTAACCTAGCTAGATATGACAATTATGTTTTCTCCTGATTCCTCAGAAGTCAATTTCCATTTCGTGAAAAAAAACTTGCTTTAATTTGTAAAATCCAAAACCTGTTCAGTTATTTCCCTATCCTTCATGTTCATGGTGCCGCCATTTGCGATAAACGAACGCCAAGAAAAACACAATCACGCGAAATCCAAAGCCATAGGGAGATGGCGCATAACAGTTCAATGGAAACACTTTAATCATGTTAATGGTTGTGTAGGGTTTCAAGTTAAGTCAGGGAATTGTTATTTTCTGAAGAAAAAACCCCAAGGAAAATATCACTTTTCTTATACCCCACGTGGCCGCCATCTTGAATGTGCCCACGGTCCTCTGCTCGTGGTGGTGTTAGGCAAATAGGCACAAAATTGCCCCAATATGATAAACTAAAAAGTCACGGAGAGTCAACTCTCAATATTTTCTCTTTCCGGAGAAATCAAACAAGCCGTTCGGACGAAATCGTGTTACCAAGTTTTACCTATGCTCTGACCAATGAGCCAACTAGTTGTGAACAGTGGCTATCAAATTTCCAAGGCGTAAGGAGATGGCACACAGATTTTGACCAGAAAATCTTTAACGGGTTCAGAGATATGAATCACGTTTAAAATCGCGGCGACGGCGGGTCTGGCCCAGCCGTTTCCCATGCAAACATAAGAGCACCCACTTTGTGGAAATGCTCTAAATATAAAAAAATGTATACCTGGTCATGTCAGTTTTTGATACGTATCTTATTGTCACAACACCCGACGTATTAGTAGAAAAGGTTGCACTTTCCTGTTCACCGATCGCAAAGTAGGCACGAGGATCCCCGGGTGATATCTGGCAGGCCTATACAATATAAAACAATATATAAAGTATTTAATGATTGAGTACAAAGACGACATATCTGCTTGAACGGATGTAGATTGGAGAAATTACTACTCTTTTCCACGCACATATGCAGTTGGAGATAACAGATAGTCATTGAATCGGACAGAAAGGCAAACAATTACAAAAACAGGGGGGAAGTCGAAGACAGTTCCAAACATTCTGGAAGAACAAAGATTTGCGTCAGAATATTTGCAATCTATGTCCCGAGAATAAATAAATCAGCCAATCAATTCGTGTCAGCCTACCCAATCTGTATTTATTTTAATAATCTTATTTTCCATGATACGCACTCTCCGGCAACATTTCACAGCTCTCCGGAGATTGTCTTCGCTATAGAATACTGTATTTTGTCATAGTTTAAAGGCATGGAGACCCATAATTAGAGGAGAAGGGTATACGAAGCAAGCTGTGCTATGCAACTGTGATAAGCTGTACAAAAAGTCATTACAACGAAATGTGAAGGCACGATATCAACAGGTTCGATATCATTTATCTTTCATGCCGAACAACACCGAGAACTGACCTACCTGAAGGCACTCCATGTATCTTATCTTCTATCGTCGTTCGGAATCCCGTTCGGTCACGTTCTGCTCTACCAACTCGTGGCGCGACTTCCAATCAACATATCGGTACACTTTGATTCTATTCGTATGTTTTCTCTAAATTCGGTAGGCTATGTGGACTGGACTGACAGGCGATATACGAGCAGTATAACCCAGAAGGATGACAGCCCCGACAGCATTCGCAAATGGGACCCATGTGGGGAAGACTGTCTAAACTGGGCTTGTGGGCTGCAATTGGTTCCCTTAAAGAGCCCATATCAAGAACGGTACACCAGTTTAATGTCCGCATTGGCCCAGTAAGGGTTCTGTGGTCTTTCTTGGGTGCACATATATGTACGGGTCCCATATGAGAACCCAATATGGGTACCATCAGGCTATGTTGTCTGGAATTGTATGATGTCCACTGAGACCGAAATAATGAGCTTATCTTGCTTACACCATAAATTCTCATCAATATGTTGTGAATTATCTGGAGTTTTAGGTCAAGAAAAATTGGTCTTATGTTTTTGGTCAGTCCGCGTCGTTCTGAACCTATTTATATTTATTCAGCAGCTCATCTGGTGCGACCAAGGCAAGAGTTGACTCACCTTTAATTAGTCAGTAATGTGAGGTTTAGTATTACAGAAGGCTTTTAGCTGTTGTAATAGTGTTGTAAAAAAAAAGGACTAATTCCGAGTCTGGGGCATGATATGCTATGATTTAACGACTCCTGTCTTAAATTGAGGCTGTTCCAAAGTCAAAAAAACAAAACAAAACAATACAAAAAAACACACACGAAACAAAAGAAAATGCGCGTCACGGCACCTCTGTCACCAGAAACAAATGCTTTCTTTTTTTTGCGTTGAGTCACGGCACGCTACAACATGCACTATTTGTATAATGCTTCGCACTGGTCCATCGTGAATAACATACACTCTTACGAAAAAAAGGTTCTACATGAAACAATATATGGTTCTTCATCTTTTCGCCGAACCTATAATGGTTCTATATAGAACCATTTTGAAAGATGCTATAAATCCATTCCAAACTAATTTCAGGGCGAATTTTATGACGAATAGAATACATAGTTCTAATTCCCCAATATATTTTAAATTATTGGCAATATTAAATATAGAGATAAATGTTTCAAGACACCTGCGTACCAATTCGCTGCTTTATTAAGTATTCTTGTGTTGAAAGACACGAAACAGTCTCCTGAATCTCGATTCAGCTTTCTCCAGTTCCTCACAAAGAATTGGAATTATCTCTACATCACTCAACTCTGTATCTGCAGAATATCATATCATTCGCTTGAATATTTTGTCTCATGTATTCATATCCAGAAAAATGAATCTTTTTATGATGTTTCATAAACTGATTGTATGCAGTTTGACAGCCTTGTCGCGAGGTAACTCCGCTATCAATTTTAATCACATTTGATAGCTGTAAATGTTGACTCTTTTTTTTACATGTCAGCCTGGGTACCTGTAACAGCTCCTCCCATTCTTTCTCCTCTGAGAAAATCTTCAATATCCTAATAATGTTCATTTTGCAACTGTTACCGCGGTCATCCGTACAATAATGAGGAAAGATATCACGATATGAAAGAGCAGACTTCAATAAATAAGCTAGAAAAGACCAGAAAATCAACGACAGGCTCAGATCAGGTCACATTTGAATAAGGATTACACATATTACTATACGACTCTACATGACAAATATTTTTATGTATATTTGCCAGGTCAAAATTAAATAATATTTAATGGAATAAATATAAATCATGAAGTATTCAAAACCTTGTCATGGACAGAACATACAGCGTTTTGTAAACAGGCTATACCTATACCTCCCTTCAATCTATAGCGCGGTGTTATAAAGTGTGGCTATCATCCTCCAGTTGCCCCGACTAGCCGTGGCTGCTCGAGGGCCTGTCCTGTATGGTCAGCCAACTGGTGCCATAGAGGATATGACCAAAGCTGCTCGAGGGCATGTCCTATTTGGCCTGTCGACTGGTGTCATAAAGGATGCGGTCGTGGCTGCTCGAGGGCCCGTCCTGTATGATCAGCCGACTGGTGCCATAGAAGGTGTGACTAAAGCTGCTCGAGGGCCTGTCCTGTTTGGCCTGTCGACTGGTGTCATAAAGGATGCGGCCGTGGCTGCTCGAGGGCCTGTCCTGTATGGTCAGCCGACTGGTGCCATAGAGGATGTGATCAAAGCTGCTCGAGGGCCTATCCTGTACGGTCAATCGACTGGTCCCATAGAGGATGGGCCCTGGCTGCTCGAGGGCCTGTCCTGTGTAGTCAGCCGATTGGTGTCATGGAGGATGTGACCAAAGCTGCTCGAGGGCCTGTTCTGTTTGGTCTGTCGACTGGTGTCATATACGACGTGGTCGTGGCTGCTCGAGGACCTGCCCTGTATGGTCAGCCATCTCGTGACACAGAGGACGTGACCGTGGCTGCTCGAGGGCCTGTCCTGTATAGTGAACTGGCTGGTGTTATAGAGGATGTAACCAAAGCTGCTCGAGGGCCTGTCCTGTTTGCATGTCGACTGGTGTCATAAAGGATGCGGCCGTGGCTGCTCGAGGACCTGTCCTGTATGGTCAGCCAACTGGTGCCATAGAGTATGTGACCACGGCTGCTCTCGAGGACCTGTCCTGCATGGTCAGCCATCAGGTCTGCTCGAGGGCCTGTCCTGTATGGTCAGCCAACTGGTGCCATAGAGGATGTGACCGTGGCTGCTCTCGAGGACCTGTCCTGCATGGTCAGCCATCAGGTCTGCTCGAGGGCATGTCCTGTATGGTCAGCCAACTGGTGCCATAGAGTATGTGACCACGGCTGCTCTCGAGGACCTGTCCTGCATGGTCAGCCATCAGGTCTGCTCGAGGGCATGTCCTGTATGGTCAGCCAACTGGTGCCATAGAGGATGTGATCACGGCTGCTCTCGAGGACCTGTCCTGCATGGCCAGCCATCAGGTCTGCTCGAGGGCCTGTCCTGTACGGTCAGCCAACTGGTGCCCTAGAGGATGTGACCGTGGCTGCTCGAGGGCATGTCCTATATGGTCAGTCGACTTGTGTCACAGAGGATGTGACCATGGGTTCTCGAGGGCTTGTCCTGTATGATCAGATGACTGGTGCCATAGAGGATGTGGCCGTGGCTGCTCGAGGGCCTGTCCTGTACGGTCAATCGACTGGTGCCATAGAGGATGTGGCCCTGGCTGCTCGATGGTTTTTCTGTATGGTCAGTCGACTAATGTCATAGAGGATGTGGCCGTGGCTGCTCGAGGGCGTTTCCTGTATGATCAAATGACTGGTGTCATAGAGGATGTGACCGCGGCTGCTCGAGAACCTGTCCTGTGTGGTCGGTCGACTGGGGTCATTGAGGACGAGGCCGTGGCTGCCCGACGACCATGTCCTGTACAGTCAATCGATTGGTACCATAAAGGATGTGGCCCTGGCTGCTTGAGGGTTTTTCTGTATGGTCAATCGGCTAATGTCATAGAGGATTTGGCCGTGGTTTCTCGAGGGTCTGTCTTGTACGGTCTGCCAACTAGTGTCATGGAGGATAGTGATTCGATTCACATAAAAGCCAGTCTTCGATTTTTTAACAATTTTTGATAGCAACTCAGTATTCTAAGTATCATAAACGATGGATGGAGAGATCTGAAAACAGCAAGGATCTATGTTGTCTTGCCAATATCACGAAAAACTATCGCTCATAATGCTTCCAGCGAAGGGTCAAGTGGTATAAGGTTGAAACAATTTCATTGTACAATATGATCAGGCCACCAGATTTGTCACCACGCATGTGTTATCCACTTAAAACGTATTGCGTTTCACCCACATCGGGAAGACCACTGCCAAAATAATGTGGGTAAGTGATTTATATACACCTAGTATGTGATGTACTTCAAGATCCTCATGGTGTTCATATGAACAGTCACAACCAAAGCGTGACTGAGATACATCATTCTCTAGATGACGACTTTACAACGATTATTATAGATTAAGAATACTGATCAGCCATACGGATTTTATATTTTTGGAACATCATGATGTCTTGTCGGCATCATTGAAAACTGTTGACCGCTTCTCTCTTGCAGGAAACTAGCCTATGCTTATGTATACTATGATTGTCTTTTTGAATTTGGTGTTAATACTGTTATCTGGAATATGTCTTTGGATTGTGGACGCGGATATTTGTTAATGGACGACGGTTGAATTATGAATGACGGACTAGACGCTTGTAATGTAAATATATTTGAATAGCTTGCTTTTCGTTAACATCATGTTCTTGAAATGATCCAAAAAAGGTCGAAATATTGAACTATCACAATGAACCGGAGTAACAGATATAATTTACTATGTCCAGTTAATCGGTGGACATAATGGGTTAGTGCGCCAGTACGCCGGCATCTTTTTTCAACAACTTTATATGTTGCGTTTCTTATCTGTTTATGGTGAGATTCTGTCGGTGGACGTTTCCTACTTGAAGCTCGTCCTCTGTTCAAATCATTGTGATTATAGTTTGTGACTATGCTTCACATGATGGCGAATCAAGCGCTTAGTCGGCGTCGGACTTCATCTAATACTGCCCCTTCATCTAATACCACTCAAGCCGGTATAGTGGCTGTTTGGGCAAATAATTCAAGATGTCCGCACGAACGTCTACAATCAAAGCATGGCCGAGATACAAATCATAACAGGGATCATTTTTGGTTCTTGCGATGTTTTTAGTTATGCAGCCAGAATATTGTTATTACAATATCCCCATAGCAGGAATTTGGAACGGATCAGTCTCCCCTAATGCTTTAAAATTACGAAACAATTGCATTACAAAAGTCTTCATCTTCATCATTTCTTTGTCCAGATGAGATTATTATGACGAAGAAATGTTCACTTAGGTAAAATGTTTGCCTTCGAACTGTTATTGTGTGTGACAGTTTTTTCGTTTGATTTAGTAAGCTGTTCATTCACAATTGTCACGCATTTATCCGTTCAACTCCATTATTTTTTTCATGAAGAAACCCATTTATTCATTGAAAACTATTCAAAGGAATGAGAATTTGAAAATTGGTATGATTGTTTACAGCGTAACATATAGTAACATATCCTAAAGGTCCATTCTCACGCTGCGATTTGTAGTAACAACTTGTAGCATACAACCCAGTTGCATCGTGAGAACACTCGTACGATTTTAGTCGCATGCTACAAGTCGTATGAAATAGAACCGGTCCTATTTCATGCGATCAGTTGCATACTACAAATCGGGGGATTCCCCGCCGAGTTGTTACTACAAATCGCAGCGTGAGAATGGGCCTTACGGTTGATATAAGTATTCAAGTGGGAGAGGAAATCCATTGAAATATCCGGGCATTAATTATTATGAAATATAACCATACCTCATGTAAGAATCCGTTTCTTCCACGGTTGGGATTCCCCGAGTCCTCCAGCGTATTAACATCCTACAGAGGCCCCGCCTCTCCAAGTGAAAATTAGGTTTTGTCTTACTCACTCTTCGAAAACCATTCGTTGTCGCTATTGTCTCGCGAACGATATGCAATGGAGATCGATGTTCAAAAAGCTGTTACGAATATGAGATCAACAGTAAACCTCGTTCCAAAAGTGTGCATGACGTGAGTAGTATATAAAGGCTATTACAGCGCGCATTTTGCCGGGAAAGATAACTCTTGTTTGCGGAGGAAATTGCGGAGGGCGCCACCAGCGCGATTGACCAAAAACTACCTCCAGCACAAGAGAGCTCCATGCTCTGGGTGACTATAGTTCCGGCAAACTTTGACCTTTGTATTCCTCCGCGGTGATGCGGTTTGGCTGTGATGCGGTCGCGGAAGAAAGCTTCCGCGGCGAAAAAGTAGTCCCTAGACTACAAATACGCTGCATGGTCCGATTGGTCCGAGTGAGGATAATAAATAAATAAATAAATAAATTTTAATTAATTAATTTTAATTAATTAATTTTAATTAATTAATTTTAATAAATAAATAAATCAATCAATAAATAAATCAATAAATAAATAAATCAATAAAACAAAATAAAAAAAAATAAAAAAAGTGAAACTCTATACAACGAAAGGGTGGGACTCGAACCCGGGTCCTCTTTATCCAGAGGCAGACACGTTAACCATTACACCAAGAGTCCTGTTGTATATTTCAACGTTAAAAATATGATATATAAGTCTTCGGCACATACTGGTGCACTGGTCAATGTTGAATCTAATGGGAAACTTACTTCTATACATTTGCGGTATGGCTGTTTGGATTTATTATCTTAGTCTCATCATGTAGAACATGATAGGAAGTGTTGCGGAGCGAATCGGTGAAATTTTTGAAAAAAGTCACCGAGGTCTGTATATAACTCCAAGGGAGACAACTCGTGTAGACCAAGCGTATGGAAATAGACGTTTTGGGATCTAGGGGAGCCAATAATGGTCCGATTGGGTCGAGTGAGGTATCAAAGTGAAGCTTATGTGAAGGGGCATCTGATGGGCTGGGTGTGGGGTTGAACTATCGGCATTCTGCGCATGTGCGGTGGTCCACGGGTATGCAAATAGACGTTTTGGAGCTAGGGGAGCTACTAATGGTCCGATGGGGTCATATGAGGTATCAAAGTGAAGCATTCGTGAAGGGGCATCTGATGGGCTGGGTGTGGGGTTGAAATATTGGCATTCTGCGCATGCGCGGTGGTCGAAGGGTATGGAAATAGACGTTTTGGAGTTAGGGGAGTCCCTAATGTTCCAATGGGGGCATATGAGGTATCAATGTGAAGCTTATGTGAAGGGGCATCTGACTGGACTAGCGGCTCGGGCGTTGTCACCATTCTGCGCATGCGCGGTAGACCAAGGGTATGGAAATAGACGATTTGGTATCTAGGGGAGCCAATAATGGTCCGATTGGGTCGAGTGAGGTATCAAAGTAAAGCCTAGGTGAGGGGGTATTTGATGGCTTGGTGGGTGCATGTAAAATTTTTCCTGAAGAAAAAAAACGGAACACGGACTTTATCGAAAAATCCGCGGAAATGCCTATATGGGGTATGGGGGGTATATAGGTCGCCGGGCTTATTGGGGCTTGCCTATCAATAGAGTTATCTTCCCCTAGTTCCAGGGTGGGTGTATATAAAATTTTTCCTGAAAAAATACGGAATACGGACTTTATCTAAAAATCCGGGAAAATGCCTATATGGGGTATGGGGGGTATAGGATCATCCTGGGAAACCTACTTCTCGACATTTGCGGTATAGGTTGTGGGGACTCGTTTTCTTAGTCTCGTCATTTAGAACATGATAGGAAGTGTCCCAGCACGAAACGGTGAAATTTTTGAAAAAGTACCATATAGTCCCATACTGGCTATATGGGGTATAGGACCATCCTGGGAAACCTTCTTCTCGACATTTGCGGTATAGGTTGTGGGGTCGCGTTTTTGTCGTCTCGTCATGTAGAACATGAGAGGAAGTGTCGCGCAGCGAATCGTTGAAATTTTTGGAAAAAGTTCAGGGAGACCCATATAGTCCCATACTGGCTATATGGGATATAGTACCATCCTGGGAAACCTTCTTCTCGACATTTGCGGTATAGGTTGTGGGGTCGCGTTTTACTCGTCTCGTCATGTAGAACATGATGGGAAGGGTCCCGGAGTTAAGCGGCGACATTTTTGGAAGAAGTCACCGAGGCCTGGGTCACCGAGGCCTGCCTATAGTGCATGGCTATGGGGCTACAGACCCATACGGGGTGGACGTTTTGGGGTCTAGGTGAGCCCCTAATGATCCGATGATGTCGTATGAGGTCTTATTTTGAAGCTGTCGTGGAGGAGCATCCCACTTGGCTAATGGTTCGTCCGTGATCAATGGTCTGCGCATGCGCAGTCTGGCCGTAGTATAGAAAACATGCATTTTGGGTGTGTGTGTGGGTGTATGTTCAGGATAGAGATGGACCGCCATGGGTTCGAATGGGTCGTGGAAGGTGTCAAAGTGAAGCTTGTGTGGGGTAGTCAGAATGGCGTGTTTTTGAATGCAAGTCGCGTCAATCTGCGCATGCGCAGTTGGTTGTAGTAATTATAGTGGTCATTTTGGGGGCTATGTGGGTGTATGTTTGGGGTAGAGAGGGACCATCCTTGGTCCGAATGCGTTGTGTGCGGTGTCATGTTGTAGCTCTTGGGGTGTACATTCCGATTGGAGGCATGTCCGCTTCATCTGTGACGTCATTGGTGACATCATTGGTACGAGTAGTAGCGAAAGTGGTCATTTTGGGGCAGTGAAGGAAGGTATTTGGGGTAGAGAGGGACCATCCTTGGTCCGAATGGGTCGTGTGAGGTGCCATTTTGTAGCGCTTAGGGTGTAGATCCCGATTTAAGGGATGTTCGCGTCATCTGTGACGTCATTAGTGACGTCATCAGTACGAGTAGTAGCGAAAGTGGACATTTTGGGGCAGTGCAGGTAGGTATTTGGGGTAGAGGGACCATCCTTGGTCCGAATGCGTCGTGTAAGGTATCATCTTGTAGCTCTCGGGGTGTAGATCCCGATTTAAGGGATGTTCGCGTCATCTGTGACGTCATCAGTGACGTCATCAGTACGAGTAGTAGCGAAAGTGGACATTTTGGGGCTATGTGGGTGTATGTTTGGGGTAGGGAGGGACCATCCTTGGTCCGAATGCGTCGTGAGAGGTGTCATTTTGTAGCGCTTAGGGTGTAGATCCCGAGTTGAGGGATGTCCGCGTCATCTGTGACGTCAACAGTGACGTCATCATTACGAGTAGTAGCGAAAGTGGGCATTTTGGGGCAGTGAAGGATGGATTAGTAGTATGAAAGCGCATGTCGAGCCCCATTGACCTTGCGGCGCATTGCGCAATGAGTATGCATGTGTGTGCGTGTGCGTCTGTGTGTGTGTGTGTGTGTGTGTATGCGTCTGTGTGTGTGTGTGTGTGTGCGTGCATGTGTGTGTGTGTATGCGTCTGTGTCTGTATGCGTCTGTGTATCTGTGTGCATGTGTGCTTGCTTGTACGTGTGTGTGTATGTGTGTGTATGTACGTGCGTGTGTGTCTGTGCATGTGTGCGTACGTGTGTGTGTGTGTGTACGCGTGTGTGTGTGTGTATACGTCTATATGCGTGTGTTTATGCGTGTGTGTGTGTGTATGCGTCTGATGCGTGTGTGTGTGTGTGTGTATGCGTCTGTGTGTCTGTGTGCGTGTGTGCATGCGCCGAGTTCTAAGAGCCCCGGAGAGAGAACAACAACAACAAGGATGACACATGAGAGAACAACAAGAAGTTTTTGTCATATAGTTTATTATCCCCAAATTTTACATCATACCCAGGCTGGGGGAGCCGCCCTGGGTATGTTTAGTATGTTCACAGCAAAACAAATTGAAATATCAAACACCATGTTTTATTATTCAACGCATCGTCACATCAGGCACAAGTGTTTACTGAGCTCAAGTCAACGATCAGCATGTAGACATAGAGAGTATGTACGGCATGTTGTGGTATTCATCAGTGCACGAGTGACGCATTCACCCGATGGAGGTGGTTGGTCGTCTTGGTAAGGAAAAACGCAACATTGGTTACCCTCTTTACCACACATTGTGTGTTGGGGCGTTGACGATGTGCCCATCTCAAGGCATCCAATTGTTCCACTTGGGCCAGCATCATCTCTAGCGACGCCCGGTGAATGATGGTAAACGGCAGGTCAAACACAAGGTTGTTGGCACTGGGGTAATAATACCGTAACTGGTCCGTCCTTTTGTGACGTAAAATGTACCCGAAAGCGACATTCAATTTGAAGGCCGTAGTTTGATCTTCGAAGATGGCTTCCACGTAGCTGCGTAAACGGGTGA
This sequence comes from Hanleya hanleyi, assembly GCA_036873755.1. Classification (NCBI taxonomy): domain Eukaryota; kingdom Metazoa; phylum Mollusca; class Polyplacophora; order Lepidopleurida; family Hanleyidae; genus Hanleya; species Hanleya hanleyi. Next base: position 44,359 of record JAVTVY010008363.1, read on the forward strand.
GTTTGGTCAGTGGGAAATTGTAGATATCTTGAATAGGGCGATGTTTGTGGAAACAGTACCGTGTCATGGACCAATGGCCCCGATCGTCGTCACTCACTGGATGGTTGTCCTGTAAGAGACCGCTGGGAACATTTATGGGCTCGACCATAAAATGTTCGATGTTGTCAGGCGAATGACTGGGAGCAGTAATGCTGGGGTCCGGCTGGATATCCAGGCTCTTCTGAACTGTGGATATTGACAGACTCTCCGTCATCGCATCACCAGTGGCATTCGTCTCCCCGGGCTTATCTTCACTGGGTCTGACCTTCCACGGCTCCTCTTCAGTAGAAGGTTGTCGCTCATACCGCGGTGATGAACTATGAATCAAACGTTGGTGTCGCAGCAACTGACTGGGTCGTTTGAAAAGCCGACCACATTCATAACATTGTTCCTTCGCACCCTCGTGGAGTGAGCGTTCATGGCGCAGTAAAACATCCTCCCGATTGAACGACCGTGCGCAGGTTGTACATGTATACCGAGCATCGTTGTGGGTGGAGGCCTCGTGGCGTCGTAAATTATCTAGACGAGTAAACAGCTTCTGGCAAGTTGTGCAAGAGAACATATCGGCTGTGGATCTGGAAATCATGAATCCCGTAAAAAAATTGCCACTTTTATACGTTTTTTCAGTGACCTTCGTGTCTTTTCGGCAACCTCCGTGTCTCTTCGGTCATCTCCGTGTCTTTTCGGTGACGTCCGTGACTCTTCGGAAGTTAGAGGGGAGGTGACCGGCCTATCGACCAATCAGAAGCCATCATTTCAGAAAGTTCAATCTTCGTTCAGTGTAACCTAAACGTATTCGGGCAATCCATGATACTGAAGCTCGAAGCTCTTACTTCTCTCATTCAACACTGAGATCAATATCCATCGGCTCTTCAATCCGCGGCGAATCGACCTCCATGGGTTCTTCTATTCTCAGATGCATTCCAATAGAAACTGAAATATCTGGTCTCGAGAATGGCGAGCGTGATCCGTGTATAACATTTCGGTGACGACTCAATTGACTGGGATGCTTAAAGGCTATATCACAATCCGCACATGTATGCATGGGTACTTCGTGGCATGCACGTGTGTGACAACGCAAACTGTCCAGGCGATGAAAGCGCTTCGAGCAAGTTGTGCAAGAGAACATATCGGCTGTGGATCTGGAAATGATGAATGCCGTAAAACTTTCGGCTCTTATAGGCAACATAGGAGTACCCGGATGTTCTACAGTCAGGGATGTACAAGAACCCGGATGTACCCGGATGTAAAAGTCCCGGATGTAAAAGTGCCCGGATGTTCACGAATGTACTACCATCCCGGACTTCTATCAGGCCCAGGTCCAGAAGCTCTCATGTCCTGCACCGAACTACTGCTCGGTCACCCGTGAGTGAATTAACCACGGTCGCATGCTGTAAAATACGAGTCGCATAGGGATGGGTCTCCGTCATGGCTCTGCAACCATAGGAATGGGCTTGTGAGATCCAGAGGAACGTGTTAGACCATGTTACACATGCGCGTCTACACGTAGCTCTACGTGTGTAGTCCGTGATAAGTACTATTCTGATTGGTTAGCCCAAAAAGAGAGCAACAACAACAACAGCAAAGATCACAGGTCAATCCTTTTTATTAGCCCCTCCATCACAGCACATCCACGCTGGGGGAATCGCTATGTGTGTGTTTACAATTCACTTATGCTATTGTCCGTGTATTCAGAAGTTCACTGTGCTGATCTCAGACTGCTCTTGTCCAATCAGAAGCCGACCCTCAGAATAAGTATAGGTCATGTTGAAGGATGGAACACAAACTGTGGACGTCTTTCGGATTGATGGGGATCAACTGAAGACTCGACTGCAATGCTGGCATTCGTGGCTGGGTGCCTTATGTACCGACCGTTGATGTCGCCGTAAATTATCCTTACGATTAAAGGACTTCCTACAGATCGAACACGTATACTCGCCAACAGCACCTTAAAAAGTAGACTCATGGATGGGGTAAAACATCACGGGTTCCTCAACCCTCAAGCGTGCATGTCCATGGATTACACGTTGGTGAGATCTCAACTGGCTGTGTAGTCTGAAGCGGTGTCCACAATCCCCACATTGATGCCTGGATGTCTCATAGAGACACCGTTCATGGCGGTGTAAATTATCCAGGCGATTGAATGTATCCCCACAGGTCTCGCAGGTATACTGGGCAGTAGCGTCGTGGATGCTAGACTCATGGCGTTGTAAGTCATGCAAGCGTGTAAATGACTTGGAGCAAGTAGTACACGTGAACATCGTGTCGTAAGTGGTTGAACGAATGTCTGCTGAAAGTGTCAGACCGCTTCCCTTTTATAGCAAGCTAGCTGTTGATCTATTTTTAGAACACTCAGTTTAACTACTCCCAAGTC